>JBBPLP010000152.1:0-24573 GCA_038089875.1 Fistulinella prunicolor
GACAGACACACGCTTAAAACGGCCATAACACTTTGCCTGAACACCCCCACTTCAGGTGACAGTCCCCACTCCAAGCACGCTTCGTTTGGTCCATCATATATCAGGCATGTCTAGAGAGCAGTCTCTGCCAATGCAGGTACTAGTATACTCACGGCCCTTGGGAAATTTCGGCCCATTCGGCCTGCATCGCTGAAACCTGGCTCACTGGCAGAATACCCACACATTGACAGCTCACTACGTCTCTGGGAATGATTTTCGACAAACGGGTTGACCAGTCCGTCAGAGTCCACCAGACTCTGCTCAGGTGCGTCACAGCTGCTAGTATACTACTAAAGATCGGCAAACTTCGTGTTGCAGGCTTTGCGGCCAACTAATTGCCGTCGGCCAATCGGTGGTGCCAATATTTGTCTAGTCGGAACAATTCCTACGCTTAACTTCCAAAAAAGCGCAGCAGCAATAATCGGAGCACCCGCGAGAACACTGTGGAATAAGTACAAAGACGAGTGAAATCGCAATGGCTGTGATCTTGGTAAGTTTAGTGCTACTCGAAGCAGCGTTGGGGATGGGATGTTTGACCGTCTTGATGATTCCAACACCATCAACAAGTGTAGCAAGGTAACGCCTAGCTAAAAATGGGTTCCCCTCGCCCTACAGTCATCCCACTGCGCTGTTTACACTGACATAACATAGGCGTTTAGCAGCACATCCCAGAGACAAAGATAATCCACGGTGGTAAGTTGGGCGCTAGCGTGATGCGGCACTGCCCTCCATCTTCCTGGATTTACTGCCCTACCACGCTATCCGTCTCGTCGACGCGGATAGCAACGTGTCCTTGAGAGCTTCCTTGCAACTGTCAGCGCTGCAGCCAGTGCATTTTTTCCTCGTCAATGCACCCGAAAACTTCTTTCTTGGAACATCGGGAGGAGGCGGGGTATAACAGTGTGCCGTTGCTCAATCGAGATCTCGCTCAAGTCAAATTTGGTTTGCTGACTGCGTTGTACATATAATGCATTCGGACAACAACATTCGTTGAACGTTTGAACTGGTGCCACGGGGGATGAACGTGATTCTCACTTGTCAAATCAAGTTTATGGCAAGTGGCGAATGATAATCGAGCATATATGATGAGGTTTAATCCACGCTGTCAGACGAGTACAAGTTGAGCAACTGAAAATACCAGCCGGGATTTCAAAAGTTAAGGGTCGGTTGACATGAGCTGGATCACCGGGTTGTTAATCGAAACCCTTATGCCCTGATCAAACGAGGACCCTCGCGTATCCCGCCTTTGTCAACAGGAATGTGTTTGAAAAATTTGAAACAATATGATCAACCCTCACAATGATGTGAGGACCTGTGTAGGTCGGCAACATTAGCAGCACGCTTACACTATTCGGAGCCCTTTCAGTCCGTTTCTCTACCTCTTCTCCATATCCATCGTCATTGCCTCGACTACCTCCCTGATCTTCCGAATATCCCTCGCGATGGTCCCGAGGAGGATGTCAGGCTGCGATTTTGTAGCCGGGATTTCCACCACTGGTTGTACCTTCGCCTTCTTCGTAGGTCGGGGAAACGATGCCTCATCAGGCGCGTGTGGACGCTTGGTCAGACTACACCCGACGTGTGCCATCATGCATGATTCGCATGCTGCGTTCTTTGACCTGGATGATCGTCGAATGCACTGCAGAAGGAGCTCTCTATAGGAGACGCACTTTGGCATATTCTCCTGCCTCTTGGCCTTGTAGGCACCTTGTTGGCTTTCTCTGGCGCTCACTGACCAGCGACTATCACTCACCTGCGCCACCTTCTCCTGCGCGGCCGCGGCATTGCGCAGCCTCTCCTGCTCCTGCTCCATCTGCCTCTGGTTCTGTGATATCTTTCGGCGTTTGCGTTCCTCTGACTCTTTGCGTCTGCGCTCCTCCACCTGTTTTTGATTTCGCCGTTCCTGTTCACGTCGCGCTTTCTCTGCAGCCCTGCGTACCATACGTGCGCGTTCGCGCATCTTCGCCTTGATCTGCGCCTCCAACGCTTCTCGTGCTTGTGTTTTCGCCTTGAGTTGCCCGTCCAGATAACTCTCTTCTTGCGTTACCATGTTGATTTGTGCCTCCAACCACACAAGATCGCCATTGCCAGAGACTGGTTCACGGTGCTGCGCACCGGTATTGGACATGATGGCGGTGATGATAATGGCGATGAGAGTGAAGCGATGTTTCGATTGTGAGATATCAAACAGTTCGAGAGCCGAGACGCTACGCGGCGTATGACATATCGATATCGATATCGCCAATTGAGATCAGACTGATTTAAACACGTGAGTCTATCTTTTTTCTTTCTCTCCGGGTAGCCATACACCAGCATACGCTTCGTCGATTATTGCAAATGCCAAAGCGATGACGCCGGTCCGGTGTGAGAGGGCCAATGCAAGTAGCGGTCGATCGATAATAGGGCGCTGTAGTGGCAGTGGAGGATTTCTTAGTGACATCTGAATCTATCTTGTTCCACATTGATACAGCAAACAAGTCCCCGTGAAAAACTGGGAAATTGGAACACGTCAATGTCTTCGGCGTCAGATGGCTCGACAGGTGTCAAGTATCGCTCCTCGTCAAAAACGATGCTCGTGAACCCCTGAGTGTCAAGACCGAGGTTGTTCGTCGACTACGGGGGATCATGGAAAGTCTAGACCGATTCCTTGTTCCATATCTATCTGGTCCCCGTGGATTTGAAATAACATTCTAGTAATGTTAAGTTGCACCACCTTGAGTCAAACGATCTGTGGTGACTTTAGGACCGCACGCACATGTAGTGGTTGTTCTCCGGTTGTAATTAAAAGGTGCAATAAAACCTTGGCACTGATCCCCAGTTGCTGGTGATCCGGGGTCGTGTTGAGTGATGTACAAGGGTAACAGATGTTGACTGTCGTTTGTTCCCGAAAATTCTGCAACCTTAGCACCCATCGGACTCGGTGACTTACCGGTGATTTGAGAATGATTCTTCTCTGCCAAATCCCAACTTCCTGAACCCAGCAGTTATGAATGGAAATCTCTTTGGGGATTACGATGCTCGAGAAGTAGAAACAGATTATCGCTTTATTCCACGAGCACCGGGAAATTAGGAACCTGTTCCATTGTTCCAATGACTTGGTATCAATCTCATTCAAAGTCGGCAAACATGGGGCACGTTAGGGGAGCCTCGAACACAGGTCGTAATCCAACGGCGGGTCGTCCTGTGAAGCAAAACGTTCGTGAAAGAAAAGTCTCGACTCTTCTTCACCGAGACCACTGCAGTAATGGGATAGGCAGGTGAAGATGATGGCTGCGTTTGGATGTTCAGACTCGGTTCTTTGTGATGTGACACCTTTGGCTCTATAGGGGACTCGCGACGAGCATGGCGCGGGTCATAGTCTACTCACCATCGCTCCCTGAAAGCACACAAAAGGATCCTTAGTCAAGAGCCCCGAAGGAGAATGAAACGATGTTCGCTGAGAGTGATTTCTTTGCAGGATAATTTGGTGCATGTCGGAGTCGGAACCGAAGAACGCATCATGCGCTGTAGAGTCACGTGCACACCGTCACGTTGATCGGATTCAATCACGTCGACGGCTTGCCTGCTTCTCCCTTTTGCGACGACTGATCACCAGCTAATGTCGTCTGCACATCTTATTGACATCATAGCGGCACCTGGTGTTTCCCGCCCTCAATTCCATTGACTTCAGCGCAAAATTGACACAAACCATTGGTACCGTGCTACCTATCATTGATGATTTCGACACGACAAGGTCACCAGGATTCACCCAAACTTCGGATTCATTGCGTTTGTCCTTACCCACGTCTTTCTTCCCGTAGACCTTCCTGAAGAAAGCGACTATACCCCAGAGAAAGATCTTTCGCTGGCTTCTGCAGTGCATGCCTCTGCCCACGGTTATAGCGTACACGTCGATAGAACCTCTGAGACCCGATGGCATCCCATTATAAGGATGTTGGGTAACTTGCAAGCATCCATCCAGTCCGAGCCTCTGGACAGAGACCGCGTTGTCTCCCAGTTGCGCGGGATGCAAAGAAGAGGTAAGGTCGAGGTTCCAGTGCGTAGATCTGTACTGAAAACCTATAGATGATATTCTTGTGTTTCTCCTCCGAAATTTTAACACCGGGATCATCCTCACCGGGCGGGAGAACTGTACGTTGCTGGAGTCATTCGGGGTATCCCCCAGCAGTGAGGCTGTAGAGAGCACTGCGGGATCTCTGATATGCTCGTATCCTCAGTTTACTATCAATATACCAAACGAGATTTTTCACGATGCCCACTTCCAACTCGAACTCAGCAATTCTCTCTGTCACCGTAGTGTTGTCGACTCGGATCATTCTCCTCCCCTTGCTCATGCACGGTATATTAGAGCACTGCTTTCGGGTATCTTGCAAGGCGTTGATCGCACAACTGTCGTCCCGTGCATTATCAAACGCGTCCGTGACGATGTTGGAGGGACCCCCAAAAAGTTTCCTTGGCGCCGCTCGTCTCTTTGGCTTCTTGTCAGGATCGCAATCTAGATGTCTCTTGAACGTTCTTCTCTTGGATGCGCATCCTACAAAACATTTATGTTGTTCTTCCTTTGCTCCATTGCGAGGGATCCAAACATTACCGCTCTCCCCCCTGATCAACTTTATTTAATGGCATCTAAAATCCTGCGACGCTCGAGAAAGCTTGGCTCGTCTATCCCGTACTGGCTTTCTCAGATGGTACTGAAGATATGCGCTGATCTCCGAGAGGTCCTTGATGCCAGACGGGAGCGGCTGAGTATCCGCCCATTGCCATTCCTGAATCCTTCGCAGGAAGAACTCAGAAGAGACACCCTGTTCTCATTCAAGGACACTCGTGAATATATTTGCAGTGTTCTTGCGGGCTATGGCCAGGAATGCCTTGCTACACCTTTCCATCCCACCCATCATCGCCGCGGCACTATTGACGATTTCTTGTCTTCGGACGGGACTTTTTTCAACAAGGCATATCGTGCTGACGGCGAGGTTACTCTCTATGATGTCGAGCGATGGATTGAACAGGGCCTCGACGATTGGGTTTCTAACGTCACAGATGTGGACTCGGCATGCACCCAGCTTGCGATCCTGATGGATAAATACTCAACGAAGACGAAATATTGGAGTCCAGAAGATAGATCTCTCATGGCATTGACGGGAATTGAGCTTTTCATTGCGGTCGACAAGCTCGTTGTGAAGAAGATTCCCATGCTCGCCGGGTATTCTCCCGAAATTCCGATTACTTCCCTGGAAGGACTGTTTCTCCGAAGGTCAACAAATTTTCATCGCCTATCTTGCATATGCCACTACCTTTCCGAGCGTCACTCTCGATCACGACCGGGATGGTCGGTAATCTCGGATGAATTCACTGAAGATAGTTTTCCTGTTCGTCATTATGACCAGTCGCCACATCATCAGAAACTCAAAGTTCGCATCGAAGAAGAGACGATGGGCGACGAGGATTCCCGATCCCCACTGCCCTCCCTCCCACTACATGCCAAAGTCGTCATTTTTGAGCTGCAGTGTCCAACATGCATCCGTATCTGGCGGTCCGTGGCCGTCAGAGTTTTGCAATATTTCCACTCTATTTCGGGACAGCATGGAGAAGCGAAGAAGCTATTTGAGCATGCTCCTGCATTGCAGCCTTACTGCATCGACCACGATACGCCTCGGTTCTTGGACATTGGCTACTTTCAACTTGCGGGTCGTTCTGGGATGGAATTACGTTATACACTTTCATGGGCAAAGGGTGCCTGTATGTACCTGTGGCAGCCGAACTGGTGCAATGGCCAAGCAACGGTCACGATCAGTACCCCTCGTCAGCCACTCGACTACCGATGGCAGCCAGTAACTTCTGCGATCGGACCATACACCCTGAACAAATTCGGGAAGTTTGAAGATAAGTGTTCCTCCTGCAGCGCCTTGCCAAAATATGTAAACTCTACCTCTCACACATCCAACGACGTCTTGGCTGCTCAAGTACATTGTCCCAAAGATCTTTCCCCTGATGAATTCATTACCTTTGGGCAGCTACGCAGTGGTGGTTCCCTTCAATGGGTCAACATTTTGCGGGGGCTGCGCAGCAGGACTCTCAACCTTCGTCGTTGCCATGTTCATCTCCTCCTTTCCCATGCCGTCTTCCAACTCGGACCATTTGATCCGAATACAGGGATGTGGATCTGGCACCAGGATCTCCAGGAGCCATCTTTTTGCAATGCCCTTCTGGACGAGCTTGATAATTTGTTCACAGACGTTGGGGCTGGCTTTATTGACGGGATGATGATGAGAACCATCTCATTGTTACTCACCCGGCTACTAGCATCTAGCCCGAAGTGATCATCTGACTAAATGCGCCCTTCAGACAGCACCTGGACCGCACGCTCTTCAATACATTTTCCGGGCCAATGAGCAAGCACCGCGACAGATCACACTTGAGCAACTTCTGCTCGACCAGAACTACCACCTCGTAACACTTTGCCTCGCCAAGGTCACAAGGTCATCAGGTGCCAATATTGTCGAATTGAACCAATTATTCAACTCTTTGCCGATGAGTAAATCCAGTCCCTCATTCTAACACGAATATGTCACTTTCCTTGAGAAAAGCGCTCAACGTATCCGTGAGGAATCTCGGACAACCCACACACTAGAGGGGAAGGATCGCGTCAGCACGCTCGAGATATACCATGCGCGATGCAGAGGTAGCTACTTGGACGCTCTGGACATCCTCAAAAAGAATCTCGGTCCAACAGACAATCCGCATGACCAAGCGCTCGAGACATTTGGTCAATGGCAGGCGATCACGGCGGACAACCTCTTGCGATGTCTTGCATCCACTTCTCCGATCAATCTCTCCGCGGAGTGGAAGACGTGTTTGGTCTCGTCAGCTTTGCTTCTCTTGGACGTTCAACGCGCCCGAAGATTGCTCAAATTTGCCCTAGACGGTGCTGAAGAAGAGTTTTCGATGGAATTAGAGAACGAAGGATGTGAAGGGTGGAGTCCTGAAGACCACCCAGATTGGCTGTTAATCCAGGCGCGTTTTTGCTCTCTGAATGTTTTCTCCGCTAGTGCCTCTCATGTCCAGCATTAGATTCAAGGTAACTTTCTCATTCGTCGCAGTCAAGCAGAATTTGCGATGGAAATGATATCACCAAAATCTATGCGAAACACCGTAATGCAGGTCAATATAGGGGAAGGAAAATCATCAGTGATCATTCCGATCATTGCTGCTGCTCTCGCTGATGGCAAGCAGCTTGCCCGTGTCATCGTCCCAAAAGCGTTGATAGTCCAGATGTTCGATTTGCTGGTTGCTCGCCTTGGTGGACTCGTTAACAAGCCAATATACCACTTGCCCTTCTGCCGTGCCCCTGAACTCGACCATGGCGATGTGATCAGCGTTCAAATCGATGATCTGCACAAGCTCATGCCTCAGTGCATGGCAGAACGCGGAATTCTGCTTGTACAGCCTGAGCACGTTGCGTCCCTCAAACTGATGTGCGTAGAGGAGCAAGTACGCGGGGGTAAATCTGTGGCCAATCCGTCATCAAAGCCACGGGCATTGGTAAACAAGCACATTGCAACAGCCTTGGAGTCGCTAAAATCGGTGAGGATGCATGATTATGTTAATAATTTGATTTGGCTGCTTACTAAACTGCGCGCCCCCGGAAAGAGAGCTTTGTTGGTGACATTTTTCGAAGGCTGAGCCAGTCGGCAAGTCATTCAAACAAAAAGGGTGCCACGTCAAGTGACCAATATAACAAGTGGCACACTAGACATACGCACGGTGACCGGGACAGTACATCCAAGTGGCTGAACCTTCAAAAGTGGATGGATACTCATGTTCGAGATATTCTGGACGAGAGTGATGAAATCTTTCATCCCCGATTCCAACTGATTTACACATTCGGCCATGAACGACATATGGATGGGTATCCTGACCGATGGATAATTACGCAGCAAGTCCTCCGACTCGTAAAGGAGTGCATCAACGCACTTTCAAAAAGCCACCCCAATTCGATGGAGTATGAAGGCGGGCCACCTGGATCATTTCCGCATTTTGGCGTCGTTGGATCCTCTGATATCGGTCGACGGCTAATATCCATGGTTGTAGAGGACGTGATGGCTGGACAACTTCCCAATCTCAACTTCCCAGACATCTCGCCAGAATTACACGAAGCGATTCGCAGTTTCATATCCGACGAGGATGTCCTCCAACTTCCTGATACGGCAGAGGGGGTAAAGGAGTATGCTAAAAAGCAGAGTGGGATGTGGAGTGAATTGCTGGTCCTCCGTGGTTTCCTGGCCTCCAACACCCTCCTATTTGCTTTTACTGAGCGGAGATGGCGCATTAATTGTGGTCTTGCCTTGCAGACACGGGAGTCGAAGCGTTCCCCGCCCCCCACGATGCTTGCGGTTCCGTACCGAGCTAAAGATATACCAGCCCTCAACACCCAGTTTGGCCAACCAGACGTCGTCATCATTCTCACATGCCTTTCTTACTACTATTCGGGCCTCAAGCAGGAACAGCTCAGAACTTCTTTCGAAATCCTGCTGGACGAGGATGACCCATTGATAGAATATGCTCATTGGGTGAACGATTTTGTTGACGGGTTGGTGCCGGATTCGCTTCGAACACTCTGTGACATCAATCTGAAGTCATCTGAACAAGGGACAAGGTCATCTTCCCACTTTTGTCGCGGAATCAGGCAGCAATCAATTTTTACCTATCACGAGTGGTGTTTCCGAAGGAAGCAAAAGAATATCCTTGGAAAATTTGCACATCTAGCTAGGACCTGGCTGAGAAACGTGAAAAGGTTATCACAGGTGAGCGACCTTGCAGTTCATTCCATTTCGTCCCATTACGTCGTTGAATTGAACAGGATTTTCCGGAACGAATGACAATCGCTGGTTATTACCGATATCGATTGCCCAGCACGACCTTGAACATCAACAAGGATCCACTGCCAAGGTTCTAGCAAATCTTCTTCGGCCCGAAAACAACTTCTATGCAGAAATTCACCCCAAATGCGAACGACAGACCACATGTGAATTTCTCGAAATGGTGGCCAGGCAACGGCCAGAAATCCGTGTCTTGCTGGATGTCGGTGCGCAGATACTTGGTTTCTCTAATATCCAGGTGGCAAAAGCTTGGCTTAACATCGCCCCTGACATTGCTGGTGCTATCCATTTCAATGAAAATGACGAACTGATGGTACTGATGCAAAATGGTGCCTCTGTGCCAATGTCATCATCGCCGCTTTCCCAACAGTTGGATCGTTGTGTCGTCTACTTGGATCATGCACACACAAGAGGCACCGATATCCGATTGCCTATCGGGTCGCGAGCTGCCGTTACTCTTGGTCCTAACGTCTCAAAAGATTGTCTTGTGCAAGGTTCGTTGCGACGAGGTGATTTAATCGTAAAATCTCGTGGTTTGCGGTTTTCAGGTTGCACGCGGATGCGCAAGCTAGGCCATGGTCACTCGGTCATGTTTTTTGCACCGCCCAAGGTTGACTTGAGCATCCGTGCTCTGAAAAAGGATCCAAGCGCTCAAGTTACCACCGTAGACATCTTATGTTGGACGATACACGAAACCTGGATCGACATTCAACAGCGCGCTCCTTATTGGGCACAACAAGGCATGGATCGCAAGTCGAGATATAACGCTTGGTCTCGTTTCCGCAATAACAACATCACGTCAAAGCAACTGTCAGATGTATGGCTCCAGCCAGAAGTCAAATCGCTGGAAGACCTCTATTCGCCCTGCAAAACTAAGAACGACTCGAATACTTTGTTGAAACTGGACCGAGGGATTCGCCAACGTTGCAAAAGCCTCGGGATTCTGTCGCTTCCCAGGGCACAGCTGGAAGAAGAACAAGAGCGGGAAGTTCAGCGAGAGCGGGAGCGCGAAAGAGAGGCAGAGCTTCCCCCCAAGGCAGGACCTATGGAGCATTGTCTTCGTCCGGAAGCCGTGGACTTTGTGAAGACTGGCGTCATTCCTTCATTGCACTCTGGCGGTGCATTTAGTCCAGTCTTCATGACGCTCGAAAAGAGTACCGCGGCTACTCGCGACACAGACGTCTGGAGTCCATTTATCCTGGCGACGGCGGATTTCTGTAATACGATCAAACCCGAGTCCACCCAAGGGAGCATGGATCAGTGTTTGCGTCCGGTGCAATGGGTGATGTCTAGCAAAAGGGACCGCGGTCAAACGCTCGTTCTGGTCAGTCCATTCGAAGCCGACCGCTTGATGCCAGACATCAGAGAAAGTGAACATGTCTACCTCCACGTATATACCTCTCGCACGTCTCGGCGCATGCAAACGTCTGACGATCTCAAACTGTATACCATCCCTCCCCTTCCTTCCGAATGGACTCCGCCGTTGACTCTGACCGACCAGTCGAACGTGTTTGCTGGACAACTCTATCTCAGAGACTACAACTCTTATGTCCGGCTGTGCCGTTTCCTCGGGGTACCTTCTGAAGAAGTGCCGGATGGTCTAGCAGTTCGTCGGAACCTGTTCAACGTTCCTGGAAGTTTCGAAGAGAACGAGATCACGTTCTTGGGTTCGCCACTGCCTTCAGTGATGGCCTTGCTTGTTATCCGGAATAGAGGACGGCCGTTTGCGCACACGCACACGGGAAAATTTCTTCAAGGGCAGCCGCTGAGAGAGGAAGATTTTGAGTAACGGGTTGGTCGCGGCGCTACTACGCACGGAGTTACTAATACATGCGTCAGAGATATTGATTTTGTGTACATAGGAAGATATGTGACTGACCGGGCTCAGACCTGCAGACATTACTCGTGATCTCTGTATTTCAATGTCACTTTAGACGGTTCTACAAAGAAATGATAAGTACGCTTCTGAATCCATGCAGATACTAGACTTGATACAGGTGATGACAGAAATTAAGTGCTGCAACATCGTGGAAGCCAGGATCAACGATCTCGGAGCACGATGTCCCATTTGAAACACTGTACCTCCTAACAGGAGCCTTTTGATTGATTGCCGAACATCCAGCCGCAGCTTAAATTTGATCCCAGTGATCGCACAAAAGGCCTCGCATGTCTGGTGTGTCGCCGGACAAACTTACATATATCCTACAATGGTATATCATAAACACGGAATCCGTACTACTAATGAAAATTAAAAATAGACTAACACCAAAATGAAGTGTACATACGACCATGCGAAGCCACCCAGGGAATAATATCCAAAAGAGCCTCCACACATAAATTCAACCAACTGCGCCCGCGCTGAACAAAGATATAAAAATAACCATAGGTACCTGTTTGCCTCATGGTGCCGCGTACCACCACAACGTGGTCACACCAACGGGGAACGTGTACGTCGCCTAAAACATCCGCTTCGTCAGCCCATGGATCCGACACGGCATGACCCATAAACAATTCGGTCGCCGTTCCGGCTGCTCACCTGCATACCCCTAAACTCAATAGTCGCCGTCACCGGCTGCGGATTCCACGTCGTGGATGCGCTGTCATCCCTATCCACCGAGCAAGCAGGACAACATTTAACGGCCTAGCCTGAGCATACAAAAAGAGACGCGCACCAGTTCAGCACGACGATGCTATACCTGTTCCAATCGGTCGATGAAACGCGACCCGTGACATATGCACCGACGATGAGGGCCCAGTCGAGGCTTCCTCCCACGCTCACCTCTATGCGCTGGCCCCACGGCCCCCCGGTGTCGCGTGGTAAGATGGCCTTGGAGGCCTGTGCCATAGCGTAGAATTCCTGGTTGACGCTCCAGGTGCCACCGTTGTTGATTTGGACGACGCCTCGGCAACCACCACCACAGCTGTCGGATCCGGGGAGCTCAGGACCGCCGGTACCGTTGAGCGCAAGATTCCACATGAGTCCGGTCGAGGATCCGTAGCTGATGCTACCGATAAAGCTAGATAATGCCTCCGTCCGATCAGCCATAAGAACGCTATTGTTGCCAGGCTTACAGGTTGTCCATATACCACTTGTGCGCATGTCAGTCCACATACTCAACGAAACACCTTGGGCAACGTACCTTAATATCACTCCACCAGTCGGAGCCGATAGTGCCTGAACATTCCGTGAAGAATACTTCCTGAAGGGAAGCTAAAAATGGAGGTCTCAATGATTGGATTGCAGTCGTACCTTGCTAGGATACTGAGAAGTAAACTCCGCTTGCTCACTCACACTACCCTCATAGCAGTGGAAGGAGACACCGTCAAAGGCGCTCCCCGCTTGCTGCATCTGGAACGCAGCAAATCAGTAACATACTCTAGCATATGCCATTCTCATTACGAACGAGCTGGACAGGATAATTTGCAGCATCGGACCAGTTGTGTTCATATCCGATGATCTTGGTATCGGAGAAGCCATTAGAGTCCATCAAGCTGCGCAGCGCGATCCCGATCTCCGCTTCCACTGACACTGGCATGGAGCATGAAGGATATGTCGTATCGCTGTTTTCAGGCTCGTTCTGCCAGAGATGCGTCAGTAGAGCATCTATGCTCGTGTATGCTTGGTCTCACCTGAACGCCAATGGCGTAGACGGGGATCCCTTTTCCAGAAAAGCCTTGAAGACTCTTGAGGAGGTAATTCGCCACTTGAATGTATCACTGAGAATGGTCATTAAGCGAATCAGTTCGAAGTACTTACTGATAGCTATATATGCTGTATTTAAGGAACCACCATCCATAGTTCCGTTCTTCATCCATCCAGGCTAACCGGGAGTGAGAACACGCGCTGTGTAGTGATGCGTAGATTTACTCACAGGAGACCAGGGAAGGATGTGAACTCTCAACCATTGATTGATAGACAGGATATCTGTGAGAGTCGAAAACACGTAGCTCGGCCCAGCATCGATGTTGAAGTCATTGAGATTCACGTCTCCACTGGTATCGTCATAGCTATATGCTGTTCAAAATGCACTTCAGCAATATGACCACAGTGGAAAACCGAGTATTCTTTACCGTCAGCCGAAAAGTCCGAGGCCCCAAGAGGAACCCGAATGTACGTGAAGCCGGCAGAGTCGGAACCATCGGTGACTTAGACCATCGGAACAATCAGTAGGTTTGGTCAACGAGGCTATATGCGTACTCACTATTGAAAAGATAATCCAACAATTGCCAGTAGCTGGTTGGATTCTCGGACTAGAAAAGTACTTGACTTAGTGACACGTTCAACATTCAGGAAACCCGTTTTCCCTACCTTGAGCGTGTTCAAGAGGGACGCAGACGAGTCGGCTGAAAGTTCGTCATAGTTAATCTCCGTCGTAGGGTCATAAGCGGAACGATCGCCCACTCAATGAAGCGCCAAAGCCATAAACTGTCTGGTAAACGGCTGAGTCATTGACGACAATATCCGCACTACCAATGGCGCCAGGCGTCACGAAATTTATGGGATCTGGCGTGGGTTGGAAGTACGTGAAGAGCATCTCCCTGTCCCATGTCGTTTGCCACTTTTGCGGGGAAAGGACATCCAGACGTGAGTCAAGGCCGGCGCGACGACGAGAGTTGATACATACAATGTCCCATATCTGTTGGCAAGCAACTGTGCCCAGGGTTCCGAGCAAAACGACTATTGACACCAAGCGCATCGTTGCCACCCAATCAGCAAACGCTGTAAGGAAGGAATCAAGGGTATGCGAGACGTACGAGGGCCGGTTGCGGGCTATTAAATGCTAAAAGCAATAGAAGGCGGTCCGGAACGGAGGCATGCACGCGCTGCCCCCGGAACAGGCTTGGATGAACGGTGCAGCACACAGTGGGAGCGAATTTGACGGGACACGCGATTCAAGGGCAGATGACCTAAAATTGCCCTCTTCGCGCACCTCACCGCACAGCAGCAGCTGGCAGGGACAATATCCACCAATACCGTGCCGTCGGCTTTGCATCTAGAATACCTCGCACGTGGCTGGATGTGGAAACGAGGCACGATCCTAAGTTGGAGACTTGGAGAAAAGCCATTCAATCTGACCGCACCCGCTGGTTTAGAGGTGAATTGTTTGAGTACTCACCGACCATGTCCATAGTAATGATGGTGTGTACAACGCGTGGTCACGGGCGACGGAAACTTATAGCTGTGTGAATGCACAGCTGATGGTGGTATGCAAACCCGCCAAGATGGCTCTACCTCATGCCCTTTGATGTCGTAAAGAGAACGACTCCACAATGGAAGGATTTCAGCAACGCGACGGTGACGGAGAATGCGAAGCTGCGGGCCAATGACTGAGAAATCAGTCGTTCCTAAAGGCGACGACCGGACACATGAACGGAGGTAACGGCGCCATCAGATTGTGGAGTTCATAGTGATAGCGATGGCGCACTATAAAAGGACGACTCGAGAGGGCTGCCTCGCTAAAACTACACCAAGTACAACTCCAGCTCAGAGGTACCTTAAAATGTATATGATACGTATTCATATCTCTATCAGAACAAACCGAGCAAGTCCTCCTGTGGCTTCTGGGTACTGGTTGGGGATCCGAGGCCCTCTAGAGGAGAAGCGGCAGCATGGTTCCCACCACCGGGCGGTGACAAGCTTCCCAAACCACCGAAAGCATCCTCCATCCCTCCATTTCCTCCGCTCCCCGCCCCACTCGCACTCATTCCCCCAAAGATAGATACTAAATCGTCCAGCGGATTCGCCGAAGCTCCTGATAGGAAGCTTGCCGCGGCAGGCGAGGAAGGTAGGATCTGTGTCGCTGCGAGACCAGAGGGTTGCCCTTCTTGCGTAGGCGCATCGTCGAAATCGAGTAGGTTTTCGGCTTGTTGGCCGGCTACGACCGTTTGGAGAGCCTTTTGGGCGGCAAAACGATCATCCGATAGCCTGCACATTACCCTTAGCGGGGACCTCGTTCGAAGAGGAAAGAACAAACTCAGTTTCCTTGCGTTGAATCGAATCTGCACCTATCCGGCCATGGCCGATGAATGTTTCCGCCGGCTTGTGGTACACGCTAGCCAAACTTGAGACATCTCCTAGGAGTTCTTGTAACAACGCGGGAGGTACTGTTGTTCGCGGAATCGATATCGGAGGTCTGTCTGCCAGAACGACGGCCTAGAATTTGCAAATGTTCGTGAGCCCAACCCCGCAGATACCGCCTAGAAAGCGCACCTTGGCCGCACCAGGATCCGTGGACAACAACCGCCAGTAAATGTATGCCCGGTCGCGCACGTCAGGCGAGTCACAATCTTTTGTCGCTGTGTTAAGCACCCGTTGCACCACACCCTGGGACGAGTCAGGCTTCTTCAAGAAGAGCTTTACGACTGCTGTCAATGTCTGCAGTTGCACCTAAAGAAAGCACCTCAACAATGGACATCGCCAACTCGCGAGTAGTGCGAACCTGGTATGATTCCTCGGTGAATGTATCCACAAATGTACTCAAGAGCTCATCTGCGTTGTCGATTTTCTCCGCGTATTCCCCTATGATCCATATCAACGACGCTTTCGCTTCCGGCTCATCCAGTTCCTCGAGATTGGCACATAGTGTGGGTATGACCCCCTCGTAGGTAGAAGGGTACCTCCGGAAGATGTCCTATGTTGTCTTCATTAGAAATTGCGGTTCAGCCACCCCTCGACTTGCATACCTTCATCACCACCATAGCCTCCTGGACAACATAGCTCACGCGGGTGCCAATGAGGTCAAACAATACGTTGACGCATCGTTCAGCGGCGCTCTCGATGCTAATAGCAGTCTGCCCTATTGCTTTGATGCTCTTCCGTACAAAGTCAACGTCGACTTCCGATGCGTACCTGTCAAAATAAGACTCGTCATTTGGCAAGCGGAAGGAGATAAGGTACTGACTCCTTTAGTTCGCTCAAGAGCGCATCAACGTTTTTGTCGTTCGCTAATCGCACCATGATGTCCAGCTTTTCGACCTTGACGTAGAGCGGATCATTGTACTTGCAGAAAAAGACTCTCATCTCGTTAGAGAGCAAGTCGGCCTGTTTTTGGAGAAGAAGGTTGACGTTGCGCAGCGCAACCCACTGAACTTCTGGTGGGGACGATAAGAGGGTGACTAATGGCGGCGCCATCTTGCGGACCAGCTGCTTTGAGAGCTCCTCTCGCTTTATGCTACGCATGTGTATCATAATCACCTAAGCAAACACACGTCAGAGCGGCGGATGTGATTTTGATTAACGTACTTTGACGGCCGCGAGGACAACGCTCCCGTTGACGTGCTGGAATTGAGGGACGACGCGCTCACAGATGTGTTCACTCTCCTTGTCATCGTGGGCGGTATACCGTGCCAAGGCGTTAAGGATTGCAACACGACCCCATTCTGAGCATTCGTTGAGTGCGATCAATAGTTTGTTCAGGACAGTTGGCGTGATAGTGAAGATGGCTAGGTCAGAAGGTGAGGATTGGGGATGGCTGGAGGTAGCGATCGTGTGGATATCCGTCAAAGCGGTGACCGTATTCGCAACGACCTGCACGGTTGTGAGCCCAAACCCATACCTGAAATGAACACACAGAACTCACCATGGGATTGCTGTCCGAAACCATTTCGTGCAGTTGTTCGAGGTAACCATTATCGATGACGAGCTCCGGTTTGAGATCGTACAGCTTGGCGACGCAGAGCACGGCCGTCTTGCGCACGTAGGGATTCTCGTCCTTGAGCGCGCGCTGCAGCGGATCACAGAGATAGTCGATGATCTTCTCCGCGCGCAGACAGCCCATCGTCCGGATGGCGAGCGCCCGAACCAGCGGGTTGGGATCCTCGGAATCCTTGACGAACGTGTTCACGGCCAAGATGACGAGCTCTGGTTGGGTCTTGGCGTAGTTCATGAGGTAGAGATACACGAGTTTCTTCTGCTCGAGGTCGTCCGTCTGCATGTTTTTGAGGACATCGGGAAAGAGGCCAGACACGTCTACAGTACCGGGAGATGAGCATGGTTCGGTGTTCGTTGGACGACGCCGAGATAGATGATGGGCGCACCTTTGCCGACGGTCATGGATGCGATGACGCGCTTGATGGCATCCTTTCGTTTATCGCGGTACTCGCTGTTGAGATCGACGCTGAGCTCATAGTTTTCGCCTTTGCGTGGTGCTCGTATGCTCATGGACGTTGGCGTGCCGTTGGTCGTTTACAATGATGGTTGTTCAAGAATCGAGGCGGCCGACGGCGCTGAGCACGAATGAAATGCCGCCGCTGTCGTTTTCCCAGATGTCGGTGTCGCTGACCACGGCTGCCATCGTTTCAACCTAACTGAAGTCGCTACTTAGGCTTTCTTCGGGCTCCAACGCCAATCTGGTTTCGGCTTCATCCCCGAAATTCATTCGAGCACTCTTACCATCACGATGTCGCCTGGCGTCCACCATGCTGAGGTCGTAGACCGCCCAATCCTCCGTAATATCCTGATTCTGTACGCAACGGAGACAGGAACAGCACAAGACGTCGCTGACCGGATCGCGAGAGAGTGCCGCAGGGGCCGCTTTCAGAGTCGTGTGTGCAACATCGAGACTTATCCGCCGGTACGCAACTCGCTGGTCTCTTTGGCGGATGGTTCCAATTCTCTTCTGTTAGGAAGGACTGATCTCGGAATCCCTCGTTCTTTTTGTGGTCGCGACCACCGGGTCGGGCACAGAGCCGCGTGCGATGACGCCCTTGTGGAATTCTCTGCTCCGATCGAGCCTACCCGATGACTTATTCGAAGACATGGACTTTGTCGTCTTTGGGCTGGGTGATTCTGCCTACGAAAAGTTTTGCTGGCCAGCAAAGAAACTGTCTCGGAGGCTAGCCAATCTCGGAGCACACGAACTTTGTGTTAGAGGAGAGGGAGACGACCAACATCCACTAGGGTAAGTTTCCTGGCTTAACAGTGGTATGTGATATTGTTCATCGAGAACTCAGCATAGAAGGCGCACTAGATCCATGGATAGAACAACTGCTCGCGAAACTTCTGGAATTATACCCGTGCGCTGATTCACCCAAAGTGCCTCTGAAACTTGGAAAACCTCCCCCTCGCGTCAAGACCGTCACTGTCCCGAGAGATACCGGGTGCGTAGACCCTCTGGACACTGATCCGAACTATTGGGATATGAAGGTCCAGTGCAACCGCCGGATCACTGCAGACGGTTGGTTTCAAGATGTCAGACATTTCGAATTTCTCTCAGAAAGAGACCTCGAGTAAGGGGACGTTTCGTCTCTTGGTCTGTACTGACCTTAGTTGTAAAGTTTCTTGCCAGGAGATGCTGCCGTCATTCATCCTGTCGCCATGGCCTCCGAGGTGGACAGCCTACTAGTGTCTATGGGGTGGGCAAACACCGCGGACGAACCTTTTTCTATCGCCCATGAAATGAAAGGTGCACACTTCTGGATTTGAGTCGCCCCATATTTCTCATTTGCACGTAGACCAATCGATCCCGGAACATACACCTCAGATTACAACACTTCGCAGACTTTTTACTCGTTACTTGGATTTCAATGCAGTCCCTCGCCGATCTTTCTTTGAGTTGCTTCGGTGGTTTGCTACCGATGATATGGAACGGGAGAAATTAGACGAGTTGGTTTCTAAAGAAGGCGCCGTAGGTCATCTGTGGCGAACGATATTTACACACTAACTGTCAAATAGGATGAGTTGTACGAGTACTGTCAGAGGGTAAAGCGTACTATTAGAGAGGTAATAACCGAGTTTCGGTCGGTACGGATACCCAGAGACTATGTCTTTGATTTGTTCCCTCCTCTTCGGCTTCGACAGTTTTCGATATCAAGTTCTCCGAAGGTATGTTTTGTTGTTGTTGTGCAACACATTCATCATGTTCATCATGAAACAGAAGCATCCTCGCGAGATTCATTTATGCGTTGCGATCGTCAAGTATCGTACAAAACTTAGGGTCCCCCGAAAAGGTGTTTGCACGAGTTTCCTCGCAGCACTTCAGCCTGGTCGGTGAATTGTCCTCCAACTAACAACTATTCATACTGAGATCCTCGAGGCGACAAGCTGCGCATTACCATCCAAAAAGGCATGATATCGCTCCCAAAAGACCCCCAAATTCCGGTTATATGTGTCGGTCCTGGTACCGGCGTTGCGCCAATGCGCGCAGTTATCGAAGAGCGCGTCCATGCAGGATCTGAGGGTAAGTCCGTCGAAACGCTCCTTACACGTGATTCTGACACCAGCTAGTCACGAGTCTGTACTTTGGCTGCCGATCGGCTTTGAAAGACCACCATTATGGCGCAGAATGGGAAGCCTATGCAAAAGCAGGAAAAATCGCATACCGTGTCGCGTTCTCACGCGATGGACCCGAGGGTACAAAGAGGACATACGTTCAGGATCTGCTACGGCAAGATAAGGAGCGTGTGTGGGAACTTCTTGGAAGGCAACGAGGCATCTTGATCATTTCGGGGTGAGTCGAACAACAAGGTTGATGGAATAGGCTAAGTCGGCCAAATTCAATTAGATCTTCGAACAAGATGCCTGCTGCCGTACGCGAGGCTGTGAAGGAAGCAGTTGCAGAGTTTGGGGAGATGTCGACAAAGGATGCAGATGATTTTGTTGCTGCGATGGAGCGCGAGGGGAGAATTATTGAGGAGTGTTGGAGTTGATCAAGAGAGTTTGTCGGGAAAACAGTACACAGCGATGTAGAGTAATTGTTACCTACTTACGTCACGTGCCATGGTCAACTTCTGCGTTGACTAATTCGCACGCCCATCGCTGCCTACTACCACGACTCTTCCAGGTGAATCCAAGCAAGACCTTAGCCTCTTTTCTCGTCTAGCGCGACCACCACGGACCTTCATTGGCAGCTGCCGCTGTCAGTCTCAAGTGCTCGCGGTGATGTTATTTCAGCAGGTCAGGCTGCAGGCAGGCGAGTTAATCTATGTTGCTATGTAATTGTCTTCTTTGAGATTTACAATGTTCATGCAGAAACTATGGCGTAGTGCATGACCATATCTGTAACTCACCCTTTCGTTACTTACCAGTATAAGCAGCGGGAACAAAAGCGAGAATCGCACAGACGAAGTTTCCTTTGAGCCTTGACAACGGTGTAGGTCCCGGCACAGCATGCATTGTGTTGTTTGTACTCAGATTGCTGGATTTAGGACAAACTCTCGCCACACTGATGGACATAGGGGTATATAAACTACATCGTCTTCTCCACCCCCAACGCCACACTATCGAACCTCAGCCTACCCATTATCGATCATCGCTCAAATGACCCACTCTGTCCTTCACCACAGGGACCCTTGTACATTGAAATATATCGTTACCCATGCATTTTCTCCTCTCCAACTTCCCGACGGGGATGATCACACCGTCCTCAACGATCAAGCCCTTGCTGAAGCGGCTTCTTCTGCCGCACATCTCTTCCTTACCCACCTCGGCAAAGCCAAAGTACCTCAGTGGCATAGTATCACTGGAATGTTGGACAATTTACACGCCACTGTCCAGTTCGAAAGTCTGGACAAGCGTCAAGTTGCCTCTCAGTTGGGCAGCATGAACGTGGGAGGTAAGCATTTAGGCCTTTTCTGTATCCTAGAAACCGACCGTGTATAGATGTTCGCGCATTTCTTATCCGAGCCCAAAATGTGGGGATCGTATTCAGAAAGCAGGAAAACACCGTCGTCTTCGAGTCGTTCGAGGTATCCCCGAAGGCCCAGGATGTGATGACTTCACAAGGAAAGCTCATCTGTTCATATCCCGGGCCAGCCATCGAGATCCCTACTTCCGTGTTTGACGACGAGGTCTTTCTTTCCGAACTAGCCAATTTCCTTGTTCACATGAACGACGATGTCCTTGACTCTGCCCCAAAGGCCCAAAAAGCGCAGTCCACTGTCCTCGAAACCCGCGACACCACCCATCCACGTTATGTCACCGAATTGCTTACCGGTATCCTGAGGAGTGTCGGTTCACCTGCAGACATTACTCGCATTAGGAAACGTGTAGGCGATGATGTCGTGTGGAACAACTCAAAGTTGCCGTGGCGGCGTTCGTCACTCTGGCTCGTTATCAGAGTTGCTCTCCAAACTTCACTCGAACGATCTACCCTCGGCCATCATACCTACAAGACATTCATGCTCTTCTTCATGTGTTGCCTCGCGAAGGAAGAAATTTGCGCGGACTTCCCCAATGACCTACTGCACACCATATCAGCCAAAATCAGCCGACGCTTACGGAAGCTCGGCTCCTCTGCACCAGACTGGCTCTCCTGCACCGTGTTGCAGACATGTACCTCCATCCGATCGATCCTTGAAAAAAGATGGACGCAGGTACAGGACACTCAACGTTTATCCCCACTCTGGGCCCCATCTCAGCTCAACCTGGTCCAAGACATTCGTCTGTCACTCTTGAATAGCCGCGACTACCTTCAGAAATCTCTCAGTGATCGGAGCACAAAGTCTCACAAGCTCGGTTTTAACCCTAAACATGTCGTTCGAGGTGCCCTTGATGACTTTTTGTCGTCTGATGGAGTCTTTTTCGAGCAAGCATATCGTACTGAACCCCATGTTTCCCTCTACGATGTGGAGCGTGCGGTTGAGCAGGATATTGATGGCTGGGTTGACCGGGTTACAAACAGCGGCGAAGCTTGCGAAAAGCTGGAGATTTTGGCAAGCAAATACTCCTCGAGCGCGCTGGAAACATACGGGAATAATCCAGAGCTCTTGTCCGTCATGTTGTTAACCACGATTGAGCTTTGGGTTGCACTGGACAAAATAGTCATCAAGGAAATCCCCATGCTCGCCGACTACTCCCCCGAGGTTCCTACAAGCCTTCTCGAGAATCTGTTACTTTTGAGGGAAAGTAACCTCCGTCGTCTTCGCCACGCGTTCCAGTACCTCTCTCACCGCCACTCTTGGTCCAACAGTGGATGGTCGGTATTTTCTTCGGAAATTGATGCAGACAGTTTTGCGGTCCGTTTCTACAGGCAGTCTAAGCGTCATCAGGATGTCAAGGCTCGAATCGAAAAGACAGCGCAGGAAGCAGTTCGTCGAAAGGTTGCCGAACTCAAGCTGGCCAATGCTCGCCATGCCGAGGTTCGGCAATTGTATTCCAACGCTGTCCACGAATTTGCCATCAATCGACGTGGCAGGGAATACCACACGAAAGGATGTGACAAGTGCCACCACGAAAGAGAGCTGCGGAACATGAAGATCGATGTTGAGGAGTGGCCGTTGCCGAAGCAGCGACTCCACGCTGACGCCGTCGTGTTTGAATTAGACTGTCCAGTTTCTTTCAACATGTGGCGCTCTGCCACATTCCACCTCTTGGTCGATATCTGCACGCCGTCTGTTAAGCCGAAATCTCCCTATATTCAACTCGATCGATATACTGGACTCCGTCCTTATCTTGTCAGGCACCCGAGAGCACGGGTCACCCTCGCTTCCGACACGAAACCATTTACTGTCACACATTACAGCAAAATATCCATTCCCACCACGCAGGAACGGGTCTGCGTAAACAATGGATTGACATTCTATGGGTTCGACGGCCGCGCCCACGTCCCCGTTTCCGAGTTGCTGGATCGTGTGGACATCAGCAGATATTGCATCTACCAGCTTCAGAGCGGATCTTATCGGAATCTGCAGAAATATGTTGATACTACCTCCCATACATCAAACGAAGTCATGGCAGGTCAAGCCAGCTGCCACAAGGACCTCTCAATTCATGAGTTTATTGCGTTCGGCCATTTGCGCAGTGGTAACCTACTTCAATGGCTCAACGTTTTACGGGAGCTTCGAGGTCGATCCTTGAGCTTCCATCGTCACGAGGTCCATTTTCTATTGGCTCAAGCAGTCTCTCAAATGGGTCCACTTTCAGATACGGAATGGACGTGGCATAAGGAGTTACGGGAGCCTTCCTTTTGCAACGCACTTCTGGAAGAACTCGAGAAGCTCCTGGGGGACGTTGAGGCAAACTGGTTGGAAGCGGTGACGATGGATACTATTTCCTTCCTGACCCGTCGTCTGCTTGCGTCTAGCCCTGATCGAGATGTCTCGCGGAAAGCGCTTGGTCTTCTTCGCACGGCACGTGGCAAGATATTCTCGTGGATACAGGAACTGTCGGATAAGCTGATGAAGGTGCCGGGAGATAAAGAGTTCCGCGACCTTTTGCGGGACGCCGCCGCCATTTGTCGAAGCACGCTCGACGTTGATCTGGCCATAGTCCCCGTGTTACTTTGCTCAGTGGACGATGTCAAAGCCCTACTGGCTTCCGCTATATTGATCCACCACCACACTCCCGCCGACACTTCTTCTCTCTCCCCTTATTCACGGCTACTCCTGGACCGAAACCGCCGTCTCTCTTTGGCTCTCGAGAGTGTTGTAAGTGACGTTATTCAGGCCGACTCCGACGATCAAGGTATCGACCTTGCGGTCGGCTGGGTTTGGCCTGACTACCGTCCAGGTTCGAAGTGGGCCCCATTAAAGGGTCCAAATTCGCGCTGGTTTTCTTGCAGGACCGCATCGACAACCAACCAGAACTCGCAACTGGTGCATTTTAACTTGCTTGATGGGTCACTCTTGGTCGATGGGAAACCACTTGGGAGATTGCCGAATGAAATTCAGGCTGATCCACTATATCGCCAAATATTCGGCGAGGTACGTTCAATTTTCCCTGCTCGGTGAAATGCAAGTTGTTAAGGACATGTACAGCAAGCGCTGGAAATTATGCCTGGTGATCTCCCAGGGATGGATTACTCGACAAGGGGCAGGATCTCTGATCACCAGGTGAGCTGGCTTTCGGAGATGTAAACGTATCACGAGAACTCAAGTGACATCCCTAGGTCTACTTTACTCTTCGAGATCAGCATCTAGTGATACGGGCGATAGCCACGGGTAGCTCGGAAGTCATCGAACTCATACCTCCGGAAAAGCTGAAGGAAGACTTACCAGAAGTATTGGTCAAGGGACATGTCCACTGGTTGAACCTTTCTACGTCCATCATGGAGATTCGCCCCTTCAACAGCCGTTGGAAGAGTTCGCCAGAGAACTGGAGGATTGATTGTACTATGCCTGGTCCATATCGCATGCGCAGAGGCCGTGAGTTCCTCGTAGACATCCGGAGCCAATCCTGGAACATGGTCTCAAGTCTCTTAAAGCCACTCGACATCCCACAGAATCTCATCGTTACCGCATCCCCGATCGACTCCAAGCAATCTCGGTCACCCTGGCGACTGTCCGTCACTTTACCCCGCTACGGCCTTTCCTTTTACGTTGATGAGGATGGTGATCTCCAATCTCACAACCTCCGTGGCATGGTTTACGACAAGAATCAATCTATTGGGACCTTGTTCGGTTTAGTCAATCAACTCGTTCTTCGGCCAAAGCCCAGAGATAAGATCCATGCTGATGAACTGGTCCAACGATGTGTCCTCATACCCGAAGGCATGGTATCATTCCGGACGGATAACCACCACGTTCGGATCGAGATCGACACCAGTGGCTCTGCGCTCCAGCGAGTGACGTACCTGGCCTATAAAATCGACACGGACCTGGGATGCTTGTTAGGGAATGCCAGCTTGACGAACAAGCTTTTCTGCGCCTACCTACATGCTCTGACCAGTGGGTGTGGTACCGATCCTCTTACGGGCAGGTCGGGCACCGAGGAGGCGTT
>JBBPLP010000152.1:24583-42765 GCA_038089875.1 Fistulinella prunicolor
GCAAATGCAGAAGGTAGTGTGGCTCAACCTCCCGACGAATTCTCAGCATCACGGGCTATACCTCGTGTGTAAGGCAATCAAGGAGCACTACGAAAGAGTTCAGTTATTCCACGAGGACCAATCAAATTCGTTGTTCGAAGATTTCCCAAGTCAGGAGGATCACCTGCTGGAACGTAGCGCACGACGCGCTGCATATCTATTACCACCCGACTCTTCAGAGCAGCTCTCCGGAACAGACTTCGATACCTGGTACCATTCCGGAGACTCGGTGGAGGGCGCTGCGAGAGAACGTCGCGCTTACACCACGGCGACTGTTGTTTGGTGCAGGAAGTCTCATTCAAAGGCCAATAAGGGTGTCGTACGGAACCTACTGAAGTCATGGACGGAAATCGTGTCTCGGACTGCCACTTTGTCTCTTCAGTATGATAGATCGTGGCTGTCTCCAGATCTTCCATTGATTTGGCTCGACGCGTACAATCTTCTGAGAAGGAGCAACGAAGGGAAATGGTTTCAGTTACTCTTCTCACTGCCCGCCATGGCATACGACTCGCCGACACTTAGCGATCTGGTCCCTGCACTTGTGGCCTTTGCCGTGGATTCGCAGTTCCGTTCTGAGGATCCACCACAGTATAACACTTATGATCTTTCAAAAGGCTACCTACCTCCCTCGACTACCCTGCGTAGTTATGTTCTCAACTCCGCCGTCTCCTTTGAATGTAGTCCCGAAGGCACTGAGCCAGCGAAGATAGGAGAGAGTGAAAAGAACTGGCGAAAACGTCAATTCAGAATGTATAACGACAGAGTGGACCTCGACACTAATACTACGGTTCAACTATGGTCGAATTCTTGGCCATGCGAGATTCCTCCACGATGCTCGCTCGACTCTGATCTATACGATGCCGAAAAATTGACATCTAATGTTCAGAATCTCTTTAGGAGCTGCTATCGTAATCTCAAGCTTCAAGAGCATTTCTCCCGTGTTCAGATGATTCTGAACAATGCTCATTCCCAGGCCCTCTCAATCCCCACCCCCCAATACTCTCTTGATCCCCCGCGATGCACCCTCCCTTGCGCCCCTTGTTCACTCACGGTGGAACAGCTATTCACTAGACCCCCTCCGCTGTACTTACCGACACCTGGTAGATTGCCTCGGTTTACTACTCCCGTCGAGAATTCATCCACTTCCGGACGTGTCTCCTTGCATCGGCTCATTGCTACTGTTGAAGCGAACGCAAAAAACGAATTTCAAGAACGTTACGCTTCAGCCCTTCGCGTTAGTGCGGAACACTTTGGACGTGAGATGTCCCTTGGGACTCAGGGATCGACAAACCTGCCTACCACGGGGTCACTTGAAGCGCACTATGCTCAGTGCAGTTCTACCTACGTCGAAGCGCTTGAGCATCTCAAGCAATATCTTGGCCCTACAAACCACAATGAACGAGCGCTCGAGCGGTCTGGTCAATGGCCACGAATCACCGCAAATGCACTTTTCAGATGCCTTGCATCTAATTCACCGATCGTACTCTCCGACGACTGGAAAAGATGTCTTACAAAGCTAGCTTTGCTCGCACTCGAACTGCAGCGTGCTCGTAGATTGCTTCAACTTCACCTTGCCGACCTTCGGGAAGAACTCCGGAAGGAACTGGAGAACGAAGGTTGCGATGGTTGGGACGCTGAAGTCCATCCTGACTGGCTACTGATTCAGGTGTGTTTTCCGTGTAGCGGATGTGTTTACTAGCTGACGCCATGTCCTTCGTTGCTTCAGCTCCAAAGCAACTTTCTGGTTCGCCGTGTTCAGGCCGAGGTTGCCAATGAGATGATAGCACCTGGTTCAGGCAGCAATACGGCCATGCAACTCAACATGGGAGAGGGAAAGTCATCCGTCATTGTCCCCATCGTCGTCGCCAATCTCGCGGATGGTGACAAACTCGTCCGCGTCATCGCCCCCAAAGCGTTGACAGCACAGATGTTTTACCTTCTTGCCGATCGTCTTGGCGGGCTCGTCAATAGGCGAATCTATTTCCTTCCATTCTCTCGCTCACTCCAGGTCAATCACGAGAGCGTGGTTGCCCTCCACGGAATCATGTCAGAATGCATGAAGGAGCGTGGGATCCTTGTCATCCAGCCCGAGCACATCCTATCGCTCAGGTTAGTCAGTGTGGAAAAGCAGCTTCCGGGGGGAAAAGACGCTCGACTGGCAAATATGTTGCTGAAGCTTCAGAAGTGGCTCCATTCACATTCACGAGATATTTTGGACGAGAGCGACGAAATTCTTCATGTTCGGTATCAACTGGTCTATACCATCGGCCTTCAGCATCATATGGAAGGTTTCCCCGAGCGATGGACCACAACTGAACAAGTTCTCGGCCTCGTGAAAAAGCACGCATTCTCCCTTCGAAAGCTCTTCCCGCTCGGAGTTGAATATGAGTGCGGTCTGTCCGGATCATTCCCCCATTTTCGTATTCTGCACGCAGATGCTGGTCAACAGTTAATCTCATGGATAGTTCAAGATATCATCAACGGACTACTTCCCAACTTTGGCCTGGCACAGCTTCGCTCAGGCATTAAGGACACTATTCAAAATTTTATCTCGTGCGAGTGTGTCCCTCCGACAACCATCCGGTTGGTACGAGAGTATGCTAAGAACACCCCTCTGTGGGGTGGTCTCCTACTGCTACGGGGCCTCTTGGGAACCGGGATCCTTTCGTACGCTTTCAGCCAGCGACGGTGGCGAGTAGACTATGGCCTTGATCCGACCCGTACCATGCTTGCAGTTCCCTATAGGGCAAAAGACGTTCCAGCGCAAAGGGCCGAATTTGGACATCCAGAGGTTGCCATCGTGCTCACCTGCCTATCCTATTACTTTGCTGGTCTTAGTGAAGAACAGCTGAGACTTTCTTTCGAAATTTTGTTGAAACAGGATGACCCGACATTGGATTACGACCTTTGGGTTCGAGACTGCTCTGACGTGCCAGAATGTCTTCAGACTTTCAGTGGTGTCAACATGAAGTCGTCAGAACAATGGAACGAATTTCTGTTTCCCCTTTTTGCTCAGAATAAGGCAACAATCGATTTCTACCTCTCGAGCGTCGTATTCCCGAAAGAGGCCAAAGAGTTTCCTTCGAAGCTGTCGTGTTCAGGCTGGGATCTGGCAGAGAAAAAAGAACGGTTAGTGACAGGTAAGTTGGTGAAGATGAGGGCTGCTGGATCGCCGGAGCTCAACCTGTTCGCAGGATTTTCTGGGACGAACGATGGTCAATATCTGTTACCCCTCCATATTACTCAGCGCGATCCAGATCATCAGCGAGGGACCAATGCCAAGGTTTTATCGTACCTTTTGCAGCCGGAGAACAACCACTACATGCGTATGTCCCACGAAAACGGCGAGCGGCGAACCACGCGCGAATTCCTTGAGGTCTTGGTTGCTCAAAAGCCTCAGATCCGCGTCTTGCTGGATGTTGGCGCTCAAATGCTCGATCTGAAGAACCGTGACCTGGCCGAGGCATGGTTGGACATCAACTTAGATGCCTCTGCTGCCATTTACTTCAATGAGGACGATGAATTGACGGTTCGCACACGGGACGGAAGGACACAGCTTTTCGTATCGTCGCCATTCGCGCAGCAGCTGGACCAATGTGTCGTGTACCTCGACGATGCGCATACACGGGGCACCGACATCAAGTTTCCAACTGGTTTCCGTGCTGCCGTCACGCTAGGTCCCAAAGTCACCAAGGATCGTTTGACTCAAGGTGTGTACAATTCAGCATCAGCAGGCTACTTGTTTCACCCATCTAACTGTTTGCTGCTCGTAGGTTGTATGCGGATGCGGAAGCTTGGTCACGGACACTCCATCGTGTTTTTCGCGCCTCTTGAAGTTGATCGGCGTATCCGCACCGTGGCTGGGAAGGACGAGAACCCATTGGACGACAGCAACACCTTAGACATCCTACATTGGACTATGCGTGAGACATGCGAGGAGATCGAGCAGCGAGCGCCTCATTGGGCACAACAAGGGATAGACCATACAGCCCGATACAGCGCTTGGGCCAGATTCCGCGGTGGCCAGTTACCCTCGGAAGCGCTGTCGGCTGAGTGGCTGCAGCCAGAAGCCAAGAAGTTGGAAGAGCTGTACGGAACACGTAATACTTCGAACACCGCCTTATCGGCTGCCCCGGACATACGCCAACGTTGCATTGAGCTTGGGGTTTTGTCGATGCGCGACGTCAGCATGGATGAAGAACAAGAGCGAGAGGTCATTCACGAAGCGGAACGCGAACGACAAGTGGAGCGTCCTCGGAAGGTGCCACCGATGACTCATTCGATCCATCCGGATGTTGTTGTCTTTGTAAAGACAGGCATCGTTCCTACCAACACCAAAGCTTTCCGTCCAGTGTTCGAGATGCTCGATACAACTTCTGCAGCCACCAACGAGATACATGTCTGGAGCCCCTTTGTGCTGGCATCGACGGACTTTCGCAAAACCGTTAACTCGTCAGGAAAAGTAGACGATTACTTGCGCCCCGTCCAGTGGGTTGTTTCGGCAAAAAGTGCTCGCAACAATGCGCTCGTCATCTTGAGCCCTCACGAAGTCAACCATCTGATACCTCACATCAGGTTGAGCAACAGTGTCCGCCTTCATTTGTATACGCCTCGCGTCACTAGATCCATGAAACCATGCGATGACCTTGCCTTGTACAACATCCCCACGGTTCCAACTGGGTGGAGGCCCCCCTCATCGCTCGTGGATCAGCTGAACGTTTTTTCTGGGCAGCTCTATCTGAAGGACTATGCAACTTATATCCGGTTGTGTCGATTCCTATGTGTGTACGCAAGGGACCTGAAAGACGAAGAAGGCATCGAGATCGGGTGTGACGGATTCATTTCACCCAGGACTCGGCCGATGCGCTTGTTGACTTTGGCGGAGACATTCCAGAGTTCGCCGATGGGTTCCCTGAGGACGTTGATGAGCCTCCGCAGGAAGGGCATGCGTTTTTCGCCAACGCATATGGGGAAGCTGTTGGATGGAAGGCTACTTTCGGAGGATGATTTCGGTGATTTCGATTACGTGCGTTTCGTTTCCGACCTTGTTTAGGTGTGGGTGGCTGACTGAGGATGTTACTGTCGTCTAGAAGTCACCGGACTAGATCCTGGCCGGGTTTTTCACTGTTATGAATGATGTTAAAGCACTGATATGATGGTGGAAGAGCCGTACTACTAAGAGGGCATTTCTGGTTGTGTAGGACGTACAAGTTGTAGTAAGGACCCGGGAGTCTGGTCCGAATGTATAGTTTTTTGACAGTAAATATGGCGGTCGCGACCAGTGGCACTACTAACAGGTGCCCTGAGAACGGCACGCACGACGAGTCGGAGACCTTTCTCGGATTGGCAACCCGATCAGAGCACGTGAACTTCGTGTTACATAAACGGACTGGATCAAGCAGCGAAGGAAGCAGTTTTCAGAGGAAGATCATGTAGACGGGATAATTTATTTCTGCCAGTCATCTATTAGAGGGTCTAGAACGAGCCAAGTGCTATGCAAAAGAGGACCAACAGCCTGAGCATGCTTAGTAGTAATTGGCGTTCAAGCTACTCCTGAGCATGCGGCACTGCCCCAACATCAATTTGTTAATTGTTCGCACGGTTCGTGATGCATGAACTTACCACGAGCCTGACTCTTTTGTCCAGCCCAGGGTTCCTTTGGCGCTCGGACCACTAGAGAACCATCCGATCCAACTAACAATGAGTAAAAGTTGGCGACGCTTTCCACCGCAAGCCTTTGTACTGTGTCGTCCACTTTGAGCAGGCTACGTCGCTGTAAGTAAGCCTGGTGTATCTTAACCTCATCTTCCTTGAGAATCTCACGATCTTGTGGGTATAGCGTTGTGGTGAGGATATGGGCGCTACGGGACCCAAGGCACATAGCCTTATCTCAAACGTTTTCGCTATCTATAACAAAGTCGCACGCAGGCTCAACAGTGTGGGTCCATCTACAGGATGTGTCGTTGTTCGGACTTAAATCGTTGAATCCAGGACAAAAGCTTCGCCACAGAAAGCCTACGAATACAAGGGTATATATGCTTCCCCCTTCCCAGCACCACACCATCCGACTCCAAACCATCGATCGATCATCACTCAAATGTCTCCCTCTGTCCCCCACCACGTCGACAACTGTACATTGAAATATATCGTCACTCATGTATTTCTTCCTCTCCGACTTCCCGACGGGGACGACCATAGTATCCTCAACGATCATGCGCTTGCCGGAGCAATCACCTCCGCCGCACATCTCTACCGTAACTACCTCAGCAAAGCTAAAAGACGTCGCTGGGAGGTGATCACTCGCATGCTGCAGAATCTACACTCTACTGCCCAGTTCGGAAGCCTGGACAGGATACGCACTGTCTCTCAGCTCAGGAGCATGAACGTGGGAGGTAAGCTTTAGGGTCTCCAGAGTATCATAGAAACTCATGACGTATAGATGTCTGTGCATTTCTTATCCGAGCCCAAAACGCAGCGATAGTCTTCAGAAAGAAGGAGAATGTTGCCATCTTCGAGTCGTTCGAGGTATCTCCAAAGGCTCAAGACGTGATGACTTCACAGGGAAAGCTCATTTGCTCATACCCTGGGCCAGCCATTGAGATCCCCGCCGCCCTATTTGAGGACGAGGCCTTTCTTTCCGAACTAGTCAATTTCCTTGTTCACATGAACGACGATATCCTCGATGCTGCCCCAACGAGTCAAAAAGCGCAGTCCACTGTCCTCGAGACCCGCGACACCCCTCATCCCCGTTACATCACCGAATTACTTACCGGCATCTTGAGGAGTGTCGGTTCTCCCGCCAACATTCCTCGTATCAGCAAACGTGTGGCCGATGATGTCGTATGGAACAGCTCAGAGTTACCGTGGCGGCGCTCGTCGCTCTGGCTTCTCATCAGAGTTGTTCTTCAAACCTCCCTAGAGCATCCCACCTTCAGTCGTCATACCTACAAGACATTCATGCTCTTCTTCATGTGTTGCCTTACGAAGGAAAAGATTTATGAGGACCTCCCCAATGATCTACTTCATGCCATGTCTGTCAAAATCAGCCGTCGCTTACGCAAGCTTGGCCTCCACGTGCCAAAATGGCTCTCCGCCATCGTGTTGCAGACATGCACCTCCATCCGCATGACCCTCGAAAAGAGGTGGAGACAGGTACGGGACGCTCAACGTGCATCCCCACTCTGGGCTCCATCTCAGCTTGATCTAGCCCAAGACACCCGGCTGTCACTCCTGAGCAGCAGCGACTACCTTCGCAACTCTCTCGTTCATCACAGTGTCAATTCTTCCAATACCCATTTCAACCTCGAACATCGTTCTCGAGGTGATTTGGATGTCCTTTTATCCTCTGATGGTACCTTTTTTGAGGAGGCATATCGCACCGATCCCTACATTGCCCTCTATGATGTCGAGCATGCCGTTGAGCAGGGTATTGGTGCCTGGGTCCACCGTGTCACAAACAACGACGAAGCGTGCGAAAAACTGGAGATCTTGGCAGACAAGTACTCTTCGAGTGCGCTTAACACTTACAAGAATAACCCGGAACTCCTGTCGGTCATGGTGATAACCACAGTTGAACTTTGGATCGCATTGGACAAAGTAGCTATCAAGGAAATCCCCATGCTCGCCGACTACTCTCCGGAGGTTCCCACAAGTCTTCTCGAGAACCTGTTATTATCCAGGAAAGGGAACCTTCGTCGTGCTCGTTGCGCGTACCAGTATCTCCTGCGTCGCCACTCCTCATGCAAAAGTGGATGGTCGGTGTTTTCGTCGAAGATCACTGCCGACAGTTTTTCTGTTCGCTTCTACAGAAGTTCTTTGCATCTTCAGTGTCTCAAGACTCGTATTGAAGGGACGGCGCGGAGCCAAGTTCGTCTAAAGGTTGCTGAACTCGAGAGCGCCAATGCTCGTCATGCCGAGCTTCAGCGAATGATAGCCGTGGTCGAGCACGAATGCGTCGTCACAAATCAACATGGCAAGGAACACCGCACGAAACGATGTACAAAATGCTCTTATGAAAAAGAGTGTAAGAAGTCGAAGATAAAAGTTCACGAGTGGCCATTACCGGCGCAGCAGCTCAATGCTGAGGCTGTTGTGTTCGAATTAGATTGTCCAGTCTCTTTCAACATGTGGCGCACTACTGTATTTCATCTCTTGGTCGATCTCTTCACTCCATCCGTTGAGCCAAGAAGTCCATATATTCATCTCCGCCAATATCCCGCACTCCTTCCTTATTGTTCACGGCATTCAAGAGCACGGATCACACTCGCCTCTGATACAAAACCATTTGTTTTAACACATTACAAACAAAGGTCTATTCCCACCACGCAGGAATATGTCTGCGTTAACAATGGATTGACATTCTATGGGTTCGACAGCCGCGCCCACGTCCCCGTTTCCGAGGCACTGGGTCAGATGGATGTCAACAAATATTGCACCTACCAGCTTCAGAGCGGATCATATCAGAATCTGCAGAAATATGTCGATGCTACCTCCCACACATCGAACGAAGTCATGGCAGACCAAGCCAGCTGCCACAAGGACCTCTCAATTCATGAGTTTATTGCGTTTGGACATCTGCGCAGTGGCGGTCTACTTCAGTGGCTCAATGTTTTGCGAGAGCTTCGAGGTCGATCGTTGAGCTTCCATCGTTACGAGGTCCATTTTCTACTGGTTCAGGCAGTCTCTCAAGTCGGGCCCCTTGCAAATACGGGATGGGCGTGGCATCAGGAGATACAGAATCCCTCCTTTTGTAACGCACTTTTGGAAGAACTCGAGAAGCTCCTGGGAGATGTTGAAGCAAACTGGTTGGAATGGGCGACAATGGACACTATTTCCTTCTTGATTCGTCGTCTGCTTGCATCTGGCCCTGATCAAGCTATCTCGCAGAAAGCGCTTGAACTTCTTCGTACAGCCCGTAGCAAGGTGTTCTCTTGGATACATGAATTATCAGATAGGCTCATGAAGGCACCAGGCGATGAAGAGTTCTGTGGGTTTATGCGAGACGCCGCCATCACATGTCGAAGCACGTTTGATGTTAACTCTACCATGATTCCTACCCTTCTCCACACAGCGGAAGACATCAAAGTTCTGCTTTCCTCTGCTATATTAATCCATCTCCATACACCCGTCAACATCTCTTCCCTCCCCGTTCATTCACAGCTACTCCTGAATCGAAACCGGCGTCTCTCTCTGGTCCTGGAGAGTTTCGTGAGTGATGTTATTCAGGCCGACCCCAGCGATCAAGGTATTAACCTTGCAGTCGGTTGGGTTTGGCCTGACTACCGTCCAGGCTCGAAGTGGAACCAGTTACGGAAACCAAATTCACGCTGGTTTTCATGCACGACCGGGGCCACAGCCAGCCAGAGTTCGCAAACGGTGCATTTCAACTTGCTCGACGGGTCACTTTTGGTCGATGGGAAGCTAATTGGGAGACTCCCAAACGAAATCCAGCGGCACCCACTTTACGGCCAAATGTTTGGCAAGGTGCGTCTTGCTACGCTCAGTGCAATGCTGGCCACTGATGACCTTTGCAGGATGTACTCGAGGCGACACCAGGTGATCTTCCAGGTATGGATTACTCGACAAGGGGTAGGATCTCCGATCACCAGGTCAGCATCCTCTTATAAATCTAGAGTATAGCAAGAGAACTCAGGTGGCGTGCATAGGTGTACTTTTCTCTCAGAGGCAAAGATCTCGTGATACGAGCCATAGCCATGGGTAGTTCGGAAATCATTGAGCTCATCCCTCCGGAGAAGTTGCGGGGAGATTTGCCCGCAGTATTGATTGAGGGACACGCTCACTGGTTAAACCTTTCTACATCCGTCATGGAGATCTGCCCCCTTGACGGTGTTTGGAAAAGTTCGCCGGAGAACTGGAGGATTGATTGTACGCCCGGGCGATATCATATTCACAGAGGCCACGAATCCCTTGTAGACATCCGAAGCAAATCCTGGGACATGGTTTCAAGTCTCTTAAAGCCACTCGACGCCCCACAGAATCTCATGGTCACCGTATCTCCAGCCGACTCAAGCAAATCTTCGTCATCCTTGCGCCTGTCCGTCATTTTACCTCGCTACGGCCTTTCCTTTTACGTTGATGAGGATGGTGATCTCCAATCTCACAACCTCCGTGGCATGGTTTACGACAAGAACCAATCTATTGGGACCTTGTTCGGTTTAGTCAATCAACTCATTCTTCGGCCAAAGTCAAGAGATGATATCCATGCTGATGAACTGGTCCAACGATGTGTTCTCATACCCGAAGGCATGGTATCATTCCGGACGGATGACCACCACGTTCGGATCGAGATCGACACCAGTGGCTCCGCGCTCCAGCGAGTGACATACCTGGCCTATAAAATCGACACGGACCTGGGATACTTGTCAGGGAATGCCAGCTTGACGAACAAGCTTTTCTGCGCCTACCTTCACGCTCTGACCAGTGGGTGTGGTGCCGATCCTCTTACGGGCAGGTCGGGCACCGAGGAAGCATTGTATCTACTCCGGTCGGCCAGCTGTTGGTCTGTTATGAAGTTTAGTTCTCGCGATGCAGAACTTCTTCGTTTGATCGCGTCCATATCTCCCTCCCGCACATGGTATCCCAAACATCTCAAGGGCATGCAGAAGGTGGTGTGGATCGACCTTCCGGTGAATTCTCAGCATCACGAGTTGTACCTCGTTTGCAAGGCAATCAAGGAGCACTATGAGAGGGTGCAGCTATTCCACGAGGACCAATTGAACGCATTTGAAGATTTCCCGATTCATGACGCGCACTTGCTGCAACGCAATGCAGGACGAGCCGCATACTTGTTCCCATCCGAATTCTCTCAACAGCCTTCTGGAGCGAGTCTCGATGTCCGTTACCTTGCCAGAGACCTAGTGGAGTCTGCTTCGGGAGAACATCGGGCTTATGCTGCGGCGACTATCGTTCGCCACCGGACGGTCAAGTCAACAACCACTAAAGACATCTTACTGGACCAGCTGAAATCATGGACGGAGGTCATGTCTGGGAATACTACTTTGTCTTTCCGATATGACAGATCATGGTTAGCTCCAGATCTTCAGTTGATTTGGCTCAAGGCATACAGTATCGTACGAAAGGGCGACGAGGAAAAATGGCACCAATTGCTCTTCTCACTGCCCGCCATGGCGTATGCATCTCCAGCATTTGGCGATCTAGTCCCGGCACTTATAGCCTTTGCTGTGGACTCACGATTCCAATCCGAGAACCCACCGCACCATGGTACCTATGATCTTTCAAAAGGATACTATCCTTCCTCGACCGCCTTGCGCAAATATGTTCTCGACTGTGCCCATCCCTTTGAATGTAGCCCCGAAAATGCTGAGCCTGCCAAGAACGGAGAAAAACTCAAGAAATGGCGCAAACGTCAACTGAAAGCGTATAACGACAGACGAAGCCTTGACGCCGATACTATGGCTCAACGTTGGTCGAATGCTTGGCCATGTGAGATGGCCCCATCGTGCCCGCTCAACCCGAAGTTATATGACACCACGAAATTGACATCTGATGTCCAGATTCTCTTCGAGAGTTGCAATCACAATCTCAAGCTTAAAGAGCATCTCACCCGTGTTCAGAAGATTTTGAATAGCATGCTACATTTCCAAGTAATCAATTCGCCCACTCTTCAGTATTGTTTCAGTCCTTCGCAATGCAGTCCCTCTTCCATCCCGTGGTCACTTTCGGTCGACCAGCTATTCGCTAGACCCCCACCATCCCTATCGGCACATGGTAGTTTGCCTCGGTTTACTACTGGAGTTGGCAACACCTCCCTTCCTGAATGTTCCCCGTTGCATCGACTCATTACTATGGTTGAAGCTAGTGCAGGAGGCGGATTTCAAAGGCGATACGTCTCAGTTCTCCGCGCTAGCGCAGACCATTTTGGGAACGAGGCGTCCGTTGGAATCCAGGGGGTAATGGAACTGCCTACCACCGGGACACTTGAGGTACACTATGCTCAGTGTAGTTCTACCTATGTTGAAGGTCTCGAGCATATCAAGCAACATCTCAGCCCGACAAGCCGCAGTGAACAAGCACTCGAGCAGTCTGGCCAATGGCCACGAATCACCGCAAATGTACTTTTCAGGTGCCTCGCGTCTAATTCACCAATTGTACTCTCCAACGACTGGAAGAGATGTCTCACAAAGCTAGCTTTGCTCGCACTCGAACTGCAGCGTGCTCGTAGATTGCTTCAGCTCCACCTTGCCGACCTTCGGGAAGAACTCCAGAGGGAACTGGAGAACGAAGGCTGCGATGGTTGGAATGCCGACGCCAATCCTGACTGGCTACTGATCCAGGTGTGTTTGCCATGTCATGGATGTGTTTACTAGCTAACGCCGCGTCTCTCGCCACTTCAGCTGCAAAGCAACTTTCTGGTTCGCCGTGTTCAGGTCGAGGTTGCCAATGAGATGATAGCACCTCGCTCGGGCAACAATACGGCCATGCAACTCAACATGGGAGAGGGAAAGTCGTCCGTCATCGTCCCTATCGTGGTCGCCAATCTCGCTGATGGTGACCAACTCGCCCGTGTCGTTGTGCCGAAGGCGTTGACGGCACAGATGTTTTACCTTCTTGTCGATCGTCTTGGTGGACTCATCAACAGACGGATCTATTTCCTTCCATTCTCTCGTTCACTTCAAGTAGATCACGAGAAAGTGGTCGCCCTCCGCGGCATTATGTCGGAATGCATGAAGGAGCGTGGGATTCTTGTCGTCCAGCCAGAGCACATCCTATCGCTCAGGCTAGTCAGCGTGGAAAAGCAGCTTCCAGTAGATAAAGACGCTCAATTGGCAGATCTGTTGTTGAAGCTTCAGAAGTGGCTCCATTCACATTCACGAGATATTTTGGACGAGAGCGACGAAATTCTTCACGTTCGATATCAACTAGTTTACACCATTGGCCTTCAGCATCATATGGAAGGTTTCCCCGAACGATGGACCACCACTGCACAAGTACTCGGTCTCGTCAATAAGCACGCATTCTCCCTTCGAGAGCTCTTCCCACTCGGAGTCGAGTACGAGCGTGGTCCGTCCGGATCATTTCCCCATCTTCGCATCCTGGACGCAAATGCTGGTCAACAGTTAATATCATGGATAGTTCAAGATATCATCGACGGACTACTTCCCAATTTTAGTCTGGCACAGCTTCACTCGGGAATTAGGGATACTATCCAAAGCTTTATATCGGACGAGCGTGTCCCTCCGACAGACGTTCAGTTGATACGAGAGTATGCTGAGAACACTCCTATGTGGGGCGGTCTCCTGTTGCTACGGGGCCTCTTGGGAACCGGGATTCTTTCGTACGCTTTCAGCCAGCGACGGTGGCGAGTAGACTATGGTCTTGCTCAGACGCGCACCATGCTCGCAGTTCCCTATAGGGCAAAAGACGTTCCAGCGCAAAGGGCCGAGTTTGGACATCCAGACATTACCATCATCCTTACATGCCTATCCTATTACTACGGTGGTCTCAGTGAAGAACAGTTGAGACTTTCTTTTGAAATTTTGCTCAAGCAAGATGACCCAACGATGGATTACAACCTCTGGGTTCGAGACTGTTCTGACATGCCAAGATGTCTGCGGAGTTTGAGTGGTGTCAACACCAAGTCGTTGGAACAATGGAGCGCGTTTCTGTTTCCTCTCTTCTCGCGGAATAAGACAACAATCGATTTCTATCTGGCAAGTGTTGTATTCCCGAAAGAGGCCAAAGAGTTTCCTTCCAAGTTGTCGTGCTCGGGTTGGGATTTGGCAGAGAAAAAGGAACTTGTATTGACGGGTGAGTTTGCGGGAGTGAGGTCAGTTCCCCGAGCGATCGAGTCGCTAACCCAACATTATGTGCAGGATTTTCAGGAACAAACGACGGTCAATATCTGTTGCCCCTCCACATCACTCAGCGCGACCCTGATCATCAGCGAGGAACCAATGCCAAGGTCCTGTCATACCTTTTGCAGCCGGAAAACAATCACTATATGTGCATGTCCCGCCAGAACGGCAAGCGGCGAACCACACAGGAGTTCCTCGAGACTTTGGTTGCCCAGAAACCAGAAATACGCGTTCTCCTGGATGTCGGCGCTCAAATGCTCGACTTACAAAATCACGAGCTGGCCGAGGCATGGCTGGGCATCGATCTGAATGCTTCTGCGGCCATTTATTTCAACGAGGACGATGAGTTGACGGTACGCACGCGAGACGGCAGTACTCAACTTTTCGTATCATCGCCGTTCGCACAGCAGCTGGACCAGTGTATCATGTATCTTGATGATGCGCATACACGCGGCACCGACATCAAGTTCCCAAACGGGTTCCGCGCTGCCGTTACACTGGGCCCCAAAGTTACCAAAGATCGTTTGACTCAAGGTGCGTGAACCTCAGGTTTAGTGGCTATTTTCGTCCTACCAATCTAACTTTTTGTTACTCATAGGTTGTATGCGAATGCGTAAGCTCGGCCAAGGTCATTCCATCATGTTTTTTGCCCCGTTCGAAGTCGATCTGCGCATCCGTGCTGTGGCTGGCAAGGACAAGAACCCTATGGATATCATCGACACCATGGATATCTTACATTGGTCTATACGTGAAACATGCGAGGAGATTGAGCAGAGGGCGTCTCATTGGGCACAGCAAGGGATGGACCATACATCCCGATATAATGCTTGGACCAGTTTCTGCAGAGATCAGCTATCTTCGGAAGCATTATCGAACGAATGGCTGCAGCCAGAAGCGAAAAAGCTGGAAGATCTCTATGGGCTGAGTGACACTTCGAACACTGCCTTGTTGGCTGTGCCGGACATTCACAAACGTTGCATCGAACTCGGGGTTTTGTCGCTACGCAATGTGAGCATGGGTGAAGAACAAGAGCGAGAAGTCCTTCATGAAGCAGAACGCGAACAACAAGTGGAACGCCCCCCAAAGGTGTTACCAGCGACTCACTCCATCCATCCCCACGTCGTTGCGTTTGTAGAGACAGGCATGGTCCCTACCTACTCTAGCGCTTTTCGTCCAGCTTTTACGACACTCAGCCAGACTTCCGCGAACACGAATGAGGTGCACGTTTGGAGCCCTTTTGTGTTGGCAACAAATGACTTTTGGAGGACTGTCGACTTGTCAGGACAACAAGACGATTACTTGCGCCCTGTCCAATGGGTTGTTTCCGCGAAAAAAGAAAACCACGATGCGCTTGTCATTTTGAGCCCATATGAAGTCAACCAGTTGATACCTCGTATCAGATCGAGCGACAAAGTTCGTCTTCATCTGTATACACCTAGCATCACCAAGTCCATGAAACCATGCGACGACCTTGCCTTGTACAGTATTCCCCCCGTCTCCACTCGATGGATATCCCCTTCGTTGCTCATGGATCAGCTAAACGTGTTTGCTGGCCAGCTCTATCTGAAGGACTACACAACATACATCCGGCTGTGCCGGTTCCTGTGCGTGTACACGAGGGACCTGCAAGACGAAGAGGGCATCGAGGTTGGGTGTGACGGGTTCATCTTCCCGAGGACTCGGCCGATGTGCTTGTTGTCCATGACGGACACGTTCCAAAGCTCGCCGATGAATTCGCTGCGGACGTTGATGAACCTTCGCAGGAAAGGCATGCGCTTTACGTCGACGCACATGGGGAAGCTTCTCGATGGACGACTACTTTCTGAGAGCGATTTCAATGATAATGGCGATACGTATGATGTAGGTTTGAACGTTTCGCCACTCAAGTGGCAATTGGGTGATTGACGAGAGGGCTATTGTTCTCCAGGTTTTACGGCCATTACTTTAGCAGACAATGATGACGGTGGAGTAGGGCTTGCATTTGATTCGCGGACGATATGATCCTGAGATTGTGTAGTAAAAAATTGCTGTAAAACTCCAATTGTAGTAGTAGTATAGTACATGTATACTACCAATTGTACGGTAGCGCCAACATGTAGTACCAATATGATGATCCAACACAGAAGTTCATCCCAAGTTTCGTTAGTGTAATGCACAGGAGTCAAAGTTGGGGACCATGTCCGACTCTGTAGTAGTATCAACGGCAGTGGCAACTGATCTGAGGGTTGGTCCATAATTCCATCGAAACACGGGCCACACAGATGATTTCTGACTTAGACGCCGTTCAAGTACTAGTATGGCAAGCCGGTACCTTGCGGCCTTAAAGCTTTGAAGAACCGTCGCTGTTATGGTGGAGAATGGGAAGAATGGCCCGTAGTAGGAGCTGAGTGTGTGAGAGCCTTTCCCACTGTTGGTCACGTTATGCCAAGTTGTTTCAGGGATCATTCAGCGCTGTCGGGAGAAGTTCAAATTGGGGAGCGCCGCGCAGGCTCCGCTGCCCGTTTGTAAAAAGTTCGCACGATCAATGATCATCGAGAGTCATGCTACACGAAGAAATGTATTGAAGTCGAACTCAGAAATTTTTTAGTTTTTGTCTGTGTACTAGCGCAACCTCTGGAGGACCATCTTGACTGGCAATCACTCAACGCAAGTTGATGAAGTTTGGGGCCACTGTTAGCATCGGCATGTAACATGCTTGCACTCAACTTTAGGCCCGGAGGCTACAGGTGGCAGGCAAGTTGGCTCAATATCTCAGTCTTATCTTCTTCGAGAAACTCATTCTGTGTGCGGTTCTGTGCCCGAAGACCGCGGGGATTGCAGGCCCCAATAAGAGGTGCATGACCCTGACACTCTTGTTATCTGTAGCGCGCCAGTCTCACGAAGCTTGCCTCGTGGTGACCCTGGTGTAGGTTTCATCAACAACATGTCTTGTTCGTACTCAGATCGTCGAATTTAGGATAAATTGTTCGCCGCGCTTGTGAACACGGGCTATATTACGCTCTTCTCCACTCCCAACGACACACAATTCGACTCCAGTCTACCCATCATCGACCATCGCTTGAATGTCTCACTCTGTCCTCCACCATAGGGACCCTTGTACATTGAAATATATCATTACTCATGTATTTCTTCCTCTCCAACTTCCCGACGGGGACGACCACAACATCCTTAACGACCATGCTCTTGCTGAAGCCGCTTCCTCTGCTGCACATCTCTACCGCAACCACCTCGACAAAGCCAAAACATCTCGGTGGAATAGTATCACTGGAATGTTGGACAATCTATATGCCACTGTCCAGTTTGAAAGCCTGGACAGGCTCCGGACTGCATCTCAGTTGAATGACATGAACATAGGAGGTAAGTATTCGAGCTTCACTGTATTGTAGTAACTAACGGCGTATAGATGTTCGTGCATTTCATATCAGAGCCCAAAATGTGGGGATGGTGTTCAGAAAGCAGGAAAACGTCACCACTTTTGAAGCGTTCGAGGTATTACCAAAGGCTGAGAATGTGATGACTTCACAAGGAAAGCTTATTTGTTCATATCCCGGGCCAGCTATCGAAGTCCCTACCCCCATATTTGACGACGAGGGCTTTATTTCCGAATTAGTCAATTTCCTTGTCCACATGAATGACGACATCCTTGATGCTGCCCCAACGAGTCAAAAAGCGCAGTCCACTGTCCTGGAGACCCGCGACACCACTCATCCACGCTACATTACCGAACTGCTTACCGGTATCTTGAGAAGTGTCGGTTGTCCCGCCAACATTGTTAGGATTAGGAAACGTGTAGGCGATGATGTAGTGTGGAACAACTCAAGGTTGCCGTGGCGGCGTTCATCGCTCTGGCTTGTTATCAGAGTTGCTCTTCAAACCTCACTCGAACAATCTACTCTCGGGCGCCACACCTACAAAGCGTTCATGCTCTTCTTCATGTGTTGCCTCGCGAAGGAAGAAATTTGCGCGGACTTCCCTAATGACCTACTGCACGCCATGTCTGCCAAAATCAGCCGACGCTTACGAAAGCTCGGCTCCTCTGCACCAAGCTGGCTTTCCCGTACCGCGTTGCAGACATGTACTTCCATCCGATCGGTCCTGGAGAAGAGGTGGAGAAAGGTGCAGGACGCTCAGCGTGTATCCTCATTCTGGGATCCGTCTCAGCTCGATCTCGCCAAAGACATTCAGCTGTCACTCCTGAATAGCCGCGACTACCTTTGCAAATCTCTCGCTAATGAAGATACCAATTCTTCCAAAACCGATTTCAACCCCAAACATCGTTCTCGAGGTGCTTTAGATGACTTTTTGTCG
>JBBPLP010000153.1:6700-42503 GCA_038089875.1 Fistulinella prunicolor
TCTAGATTCTAGACCAGCATTGCCTCCAACCACCCAAGACTTTCTTCACAATGAGTCAATCTCTCGCTGCTCTTGTTCATCGTACACCGCAGCTTGCAGGTCCCCAAAATAATTAATATTTCCCACAGTATATTTAGAACCATATATAAATCTGATTCCGTTCCGTGTTGATCAATGCCAAAACCCACTCCATCTGTTCGTCGTCTGGTAATCCAAGCATCCCTGTGCAGGACCCGCCATCCAACTGTTCGCAGACGCAAACGTCCACCCGCTCTCTCCTGATGCGTTACTCCGTGGTGTCATCTCGGCGTGAGAAGCCCGCCCTGATGGTGATCCGCCACTTGCACCTGTGCGTCTCGAACGCGGACGACCAGAGACCCCGCCCCCCGACGAAGGCGGTAGCATTCTCCTGACAAAGTTGCGCACGACCTGTCCCAGCCGTCCACCCGCTTGCTGTTGGGGGGTCTTGTGCTCCAGCGTACGGGATGGCCGCGGTGCGTGCATGGGAGTCGCGATGTCCGTATACGACAGGCTGGGTACATCCACGTAAGAAAGTGGAGACATGTCGACCGGATAGGAATCAGAATCCCGAGAATACACCGGCGTACACATCGGTACTGCCGCGTTGCATTTGATCTGGCGTTGGCTGCGTTCCGGGGTATCGGGACCGTGCACTTTGCTGATCGGTGATTGCTTTCCTTGTGTGTCATATCGCCGTGATGCGTGCTTTTCACCCATTGGCATTGTCATTTTGTTGCATGAAGAGCGTCCCAACTTCTCGCCCACATCTGCGTCCTTTTCGCTAGGCGTTGGTATCGCTGGCAATCCCATATCCACGACAGCCCACTTGTCGCTAAAGAGAAATAACTGAGCAAGTGGTCAAAGGTAGAGCAGGCGAACGCACACCCGTTCGATCCACCCTGCTTTCTTCAACTCCATCCTGGCCAGGCGATCAAGGCGGTCCAACGGACTGCTCGTCAACAACTGAGGCGACGAGATCAGCCAATTGTCCTCACAAACGACCTTGTACGTCACGAACCATCTTGGTGATGTCGTATGTCCCGTCATCCTACACAAGGTCACGCCCGTCTTGTCGTGCCTCAGAGACTATACACATACCCGATGAAACATCCTTTCCGAATAACTCCTGGGCTGATGCGATTGGTGCCGTCTGGATGCATATGGATACGAGCGCCTATGCTCCCACATGCTGACATCCCCCAGCTCAACCAGTTCCACATCTTCATCGTAGCTGAGATCAAACGACGAATCATGTGATTCAGCGTGATACATGCTCTCATTACTCGACGGACTCTGTATGTCACCATTCGAGCATGAGCATGCATAAACCAGCGCGAGTCAAACGTGGACGAACCGTCAACAAGTGACGCGACTTGACGACGTTCACCACGAAGAATAGGTCCTTGTCCGTCTTGTGTAGAGACGGATTGTCGAACGCGTCCGCTAATCTCCCGAGCACCTTCAATACGTCCTCAGAGTTCCTCCCGTCGCTTGATGAAGCGAAGGCGTTCAACGTATCCATACGAACAAAGATCAGTGCCGAGGGGAGGGAGTCGTGCTAGAATGTGGGTTCGACGTTGTTGGCTGACGAGGACAAACTGTACCATGACTCTTATGACGGTACGGCATGTCAGCCTCTCAAGGATATGATCCGTGTCCCCGTCAGCCACCATAGGGATAGTCAGTCCGGCTACCGACCTATTACTCAAGGATCAATCCGTTTACCTCCTCGACGCGCTAATCACCATACTAGATGCTCCGTGGCGCGATGGAACGATGAGGATAGTGTCACCCCGAGTACGGTTGTCTGTTGCAGCAGTTCGCCGGTTCGCAAGATACACTGATCTGGGTGCGGGGAGCGTTCTCGACAGAGTTACCGGACAGTTCAACGGGACACCATGCCAATGGCATCATGGCATCATGGCACGTTCTTTGCCGTCGGCTTGTTTCTGCTTCCTTTGGAATGGGCTCATAGCAAGCGTGCGAGAGATCGTTCCGCTGAATGTGATCAACTCTGTTGGGCGCGGTCTTGGCCTTGTGAGGAGAGCAAATGGCATCCGATCGGCAAGTGACGACTGACTCTAAGAGGCCACCGCCTCTCCACTCCGGGAGTTGGCATCAGGTGAAAGCAAGATGAACGGACAACTGTTGTTACAGCCTACTAGTTACACAAAAGACACAGAACGCGTACCCGCTACGTCGTCGCATTTTCAAGGTACATACTTGCCATGATTCTTGTGCCAGCTTTCGATCGTCTCCGGTCCAAAATGGTTGTAGATCTCCTTCGCGCCGTCGGGGAGGCGCACGTAGTCAGGCTTAGAGTCTGTTTTAACCACCACCTGTGAGCCCCCGAAGAAAAGAAGAGGGTGGAACTGTCAGCTCCGTTCTCGCCCGCTCGTAGCGTCTAGGGAACGCGCACCATTTGTTCGGGCGCCTCGAGCGGAGGGGAATCGATCGCGGAAGCGAACGGATGAAGGAGATCGGGCCTTTATATATGATGACATAGAAGGGGACGGCAATCAGATGTTTCAGGTCTCATCCATGAATGCATGATCGACGCGGGAACGAAGAAGTAACGCACCAGGTCGGATCATACAACCAGAGCATGGCAGAACAGCGCTCGCAAAAGTTGCGCTCGGACGAGGCGATCGATTCCTCTGGAGTGTCCCGCCCGAGCACAGCACGGTAGACGCTGGAAAAAGTAAGGGAAGGAAGGTCATCAAGGGTGGCGAGGAGCAAGCGAATCGGACGTGCCGGATGTGTTCTTCACCGCGGGCGATGTGGAGTGTCTCTGCTTTAGCACCGAGGTTGATCGACCCGCCCACGCCGCCGACTTTGCGACAGATGGAGCAAGTGCACAACTAGTCGAGGGCGATGGGGAACATGAGGACCTCCTGAATTTGGGTCCAAAAGGGGACAGACCTGGTAAGGAACCGGGGTGTGGCTTTGTACGGTGAAGCGGACGGCTCCACAATGGCAGCTTCCTTTGAGCTCGACAGGCATCGGTGAGAAACAAGTTACATAGAGGCACCGAGGTGTCTGTACGGGGACAGCCGCCGCCTGATCGGCTATCAGACCATCTTCACAAGTACTAGAACTTGAGTGAGTAAGCTTTGGAGCCACTGCCGCCCCTCTCTTTATTCATGTTTACTTCTGGAACTCCGGACCGACTGATACCACTGACTTGTGATGCTCCATGGTAGACCTAGGCAGCACAGGAAAGTCGACGAGTTTGAATCGAGAACATCCACTCCCTTTTCCTGGGAGAGGGCCCGGAATCCACGGGTCCAGAGTGGCCCATCATCAAGGGGCCTAACCGAAAAGCCGATAAGGTGGAGTCTCCTCAGCTGAGCAAGATTATACTACGTCGGGAAAGATGACATGTCGCCCGAGAGACTGTGTTAGCGGAGACCCAGATTTGAAGACGGTGTCTACACTGCTCTCCGAGTGCCACTTGGAGATGAGCCGAGCGCTGACGGTGTCAAATAATGTAACATGGATGAGAAAGTTGCTAGTCGCACGTTTGCGTGATTGGATCGGTTGGTGGGACGGGCAATGTCATGTAGTTATTGCCGAATTAACCCGCCATGGAACGATGCATTTTATGGAATAGCGGAAAGTGCGGCACAGGTCGGACTGGACTGACGTTCTAACTCCGAGCGAAAACAAGCCGGATTAGATATCGCTGACGCATATAAAGACCCCCATCGTTTTCTTCGCCTCCCCAACTGCCTCTACCTCATCCCCCCATCAGATACAATGGTGCGTCAGTCTGAATAAACAATATCATCATAGCTGATAAGCTTTCCAGGTCAAAGTCGGAATCAACGGGTGCGTCTCCTCGCCATGGGGGCGGACAAGTAGATCTAACACCGTATCCGACTCTTTCCCATAGATTCGGTGAGCCATTCGTCAGGCAACTGTAGCAAGCGTGATTGACATACTTCCAGGTCGCATCGGTCGCATCGTCATGCGTAACGCTCTGGAGAACCCAGAGATCGATGTCGTTGCCATCAACGAGTATGCTAATCTTCCGATTCTCTAAACCCCTTTCAACTAACAATGTTCTCACAGTCCTTTCATTGACCTTCAATACATGGTAGGTTTCGTCGATCATTGCCCAATGTCACGCGCTGAGCTATGTCAGGTCTACATGTTCAAATACGACTCCGTCCACCGTCGCTTTGAAGGCGACGTCTCTGCTAGGGACGGAAAGCTCTACATCAATGGAAAGGAAATCGTCGTCTTCAGCGAGCGTGATCCTGCAAACATCCAATGGGGGAGCGTCGGTGCCCAATACATCGTCGAATCTACGGTAGGCAGTTGCAAATACCAAGTAGATGGTGTTATTTCTGATTTCTTATCAGGGTGTTTTCACTACCACGGAAAAGTAAGTTATTTCACCGTCAAGTTCAAATTGATCACATGAATTATATCTCCCGTTAGGGCTGCTGCTCACTTGAAGGGCGGTGCGAAGAAGGTCATCATTTCTGCACCTTCGGCGGATGCACCCATGTTCGTTTGTGGTGTCAATCTTGACGCATACGACCCCAAATACACCGTTATTTCCAACGCTTCCTGCACCACCAACTGCCTTGCGCCGCTTGCCAAGGTCATCAACGACGAATTTGGCATCGTCGAGGGTCTCATGAGTACTATTCACGCGACCACGGCCACCCAAAAGACGGTCGATGGACCATCCGCTAAAGACTGGCGTGGTGGACGGGCTGTCAATAACAACATTATTCCTTCTAGCACGGGTGCCGCTAAGGCAGTTGGCAAGGTCATTCCCAGCCTCAATGGAAAGCTGACGTGAGTGGTAAATTATTTTTTTGAATAGTTATTTACTCTACTTCACTCTAGTGGTCTTGCTTTCCGTGTCCCCACCCTTGACGTTTCTGTTGTGGACTTGGTCGTTCGGCTTGCGAAACCTACCAGCTACGAAAACATCAAGGCTGCTTTGAAAAGAGCTTCCGAGTCCAATGAGCTCAAGGGTATCATTGCCTACACCGAAGATGCTGTGGTCTCCACCGACTTCGTCGGCAACCCCGCTAGCTCTGTATTCGATGCAACTGGTGGTATTATGTTGAACGAATCTTTCGTCAAGTTGATTGCGTGGTACGACAACGAGTGGGGATACTCCAGACGTGTCTGCGATCTTTTGGTATTCGCTGCTAAAAAGGACGCAGAGGCTCAGGTTTGAAGAGCGGTTGGGCGTTAGCGGTCAATAGAAAATCATCTAGCTTCGAGTTTGTGTACGACTACCGAAGAATGGGTCTATCACGCCGTTCACTCGATATGTAAATTGTCAAGATAGGGTGCCATGCTCGTACCAGTAGTGTTACAATAGATTGTTCATCATGCTCATCACCAAGCCGAGATCAACGGTATTGTGCAGCGCACTCTTGGCGACACTTTCCCGAGGCCTCCGGAACCTCACGAGAATCCACCACTGTATGCCCGTAGAGTATACGAATGTTTGGTTGTTCCCACAATAATAGGGGTTTATCGAGAATCCCATCGAGAGTTAGAGGAACCCCGAAAATGCGATTCCGGCCTTGAGATCAACTACAGATCTATTCAAGTTGCATTCGAGATTTCTGACTTGTCCGGTTTCGTGAGGGCAGGATGTTTGATGACAGCCCAGTACACTCGCAAGTAGCTGCGGCGAGTTTATCGATTGCTTCAATTGCTTGTGTGACGTTCTCGGCACCCATGGCCGTCTCGAGGCTGGATCCCAGTCGTGCGCAACACAACAAGAGCCAAGAAATTCCTGCAGACCCAGTGCTTCCGATTGTGGTAGCGTCATGTTACCCTCTGCGTTCGGAACCGACGAACAATTGCCCATACACCAGGATCAGCGTGAGCTGGGCGAGAGGAAGCAGACTGAATCCCAGTATGATTCCAGAAATGCTCAGCGGACAGTTTCATGTGTGACAGCAGCCCAATGGCAGCCTCCCAAGGATATGATCCGTGTCCCCGTCAGCCACCGTAGGGATGGTCAGTCCGACTACCGACCTATTACTCACTAGATGCTCCGTTGCGCGATGGAACGATGTGGTTCTTTAGACGGTTTTGGACAGTGTCACCCTGAGTGGAATAAATGAACACGGTTGTCTGTTGCAGCAGTTCACCGATCGCAAGATATATTGATGACTGGGTGCGTACGTGCAGGGAGCGTGCTCGACCAAGTTAGTATAATTCAATGGAACACCGTGTCAATGACAAGATGGCATGCTCTTTGCCTTCGGCTTGTTTCTGCTTCCTTTGGAAAGTCCTGGAATGGGTTCCTAGCAAGCGTGCGAGGGAGTGTTCGCCGAATATGATCAACCCTGTTGTGCACGGTGTCGAGTAAGCAAAGCCGGTGACGGATACTTGTTGTGATTATACACATCATTTTCAAACTCAGTGCGGGTATCGTACGCCATTTTCGGACGCTCCTGACGCGTCGAGCAGTTCTGCTTGCACGACGCTTCCAGGGAGGAAGGAAGAAACATTAGGCCTCTTGGTATGTGGTCCGATACTTCTCATTCAGACTCGCTAGAGGGTACTGTTAGATGGAACGCGTCCACCAGGCTCGGATGCACATTGTACCTGACGGGGTTCCTGATCTTTACCCATCGTTTGATCTCCGCGCCTCCTTCCAAACGTACGGCCCCAACGTACGGATTCGTGGAATTAGTGATCATCCACCACTAGAGTAGGTCTGATTTCCCCTTCTATTTCTCGAGTGGATCATATTTCCTGAACGGAAATAAGACCATTGACTCAGGTTCCATAAACACGTGTTCCACACAGAGGAACGTTCATATACCTCGATCATGGTCGACCCAGGCGACACGATGCAATGAGTCAGTATCCAGTCGGTCACCCACACAGAGACGTCCCTGACCTGGCACACAGCGCCTCCCAACCCTTCACTGTGCAGCACGTTTCCCATGTCGCTGCGTCTGTTCAGCAATTCCCGATCCGTTTCTCGTCAGGCCCTTAATATCCCTCTGTCAGCGACGCCCTGATCTCCACTCTAATCGTCCACGCAAAGTATATATCGCATGTCGACCTTCCAACGGATCAACGCCCTGGATGTTCGACAAGGCAGTTTATGGTCGAATGCAGTTCGGATCCGGCGGTGGTGCCTATATGTGGTGGGCGGAAGGGGATCGGGCTGTTTCAAGATTCTGTGCGCGTATTCTCAGCAAGTCCCGACCCCGAACATCGATAATCAACACCCTTTTCATGCAGAGGCGGAGGACCCTGTGTACGGAAAGCCACTGAAACAGGTCACCTATTGCAGTAGACCATATCCGGTTCTCTGCGACATGAAAATGCGAGATGCTTGGTTACTACCAAGCGCCTTGTTACCCGTCTGGTCCCGCCGGTACCCTCCCAAGCTCATCCGGAGTTGTCCTTGCCGCCTCTCGACATACACCACCGAACGACAAGCTCAAATTAACGTGTCTAGCAAGTCTATTGTACACCCATCTTTGTGTATAAATATAACTATCAAAACCGACCCAGTCTCTTACTATGGCGTCGCTATATAGATCCCGATACCACCCTGTCTAAAGTTCAACCCGGTCGCGTTCGTGTTTTGTGATACCGACAAGATCCGCTGGACCTGCGCCGTCGCGTTCTTCAGCCCTCCGAGGCCAACGGAGTCCCACGGCACATAGACGTCGGACGCGTTGAAGTTGGCGACGAGGAGCAAGTAGGCGGTGCCGTTGTTCCAGAGACCGGCGTCCACACCACCGACGTTGAACGTCTCTTGCGTCACCGAAGGGTTGACGATGAACGGCTGGACGGTCTCCGCGAAGATGGCGGTCAGCGCAGGTGCAGTACCTTCAATGGTTGTCACGTTGCCCGCGGTCGTCGGATACTGGAAGGAAATCAAGCCTGTAAACGTGGCGTGAGTATTCTGGACGAACGATGACGTGGGGTTCGCACCTGTAGCACCGTGGCTGAAAGAAGTTAGACCCATGGCAGACCACTGCTGTCCAGTCGGCGTCGTGTTCCAGTAACTGCGGTGGGCTAAATCAGTACATGGAATTCGAAATTGGCCCAGTTAGCTCACGCTCCGCTGCCAAATGCCTGTGGTGTGCTCCATACAGCCTTGGTACGGTCATATCCAAGGATGTTGAACCTGTCCTTGAAGGTTTGGATGCGGGCTTTGATATCGTAAATGTTGCCCTGGCAGTTATCACAGCCGCAGTGACCAAAGTCGGGAGTACATGGCGTATGCCACACAGGCGAAAAGGTGGCGTTGATGCCGACTGGGTATGTATCCTCGAGCACGATATCTGCACCCTCGACGTAAGGAGAAAAGTTGTAATCCTGCGTTTAGAATGGGTTCAGTCATCCTCCCCAAGCTGACTTCGAGGACGCTTTACCTGGCAGTTCAGCACAATCGAAACTGGGTGGTAGCCGTCTATCGAGTAAATCAAGTCATAAGTCTCGCGGGCAGCATCAAGGGGATCAGAGTTCCCGTCAGGCTCGTGAGCAGTTTCCCAAAGAATGAGGTTAGGGAGTGAGCTGTACGCTTTAACTTGCTGAGCAACAGCAGTCAAGTTCTGGTAATCCCTGAACGACGGAAACAGTGAGACAAAGAGGGGACGCTGTGCACCGGATCCGACGTACGTTCGCATATCATAAACAAGGTACATTCCGAGCTCCATGGCTATGTCGACAACTTCCTGGAACAAGGTGGCGTTATCATAGGGAGGAATTGGGTGAAGCTGCGAAAGTGTTAGCGAATGAGTCACAGAGGGTAGATCGGTCGCACAGTATTAAAGCCTTGCGATTGCAGTTGGTTGATGAGGGACAAGTTTGTGGCGAGATACTCTTCGAATGAAATATAAAAGCCCTGGGGAACAAAGGGCGCGAAATCGCCACTCGAATCATTGGCAGGGCGTGCCCATAACGCGCCCGTCCGCAAGTCGGTTTTAACCACGGAGTTACTCGTGTTTGGGAGGTAAAGGAGCGATGCGTTGGTCGAAAAGTGCTGTGTAGCGGCGGAGGACGAGGTGGCGGCAGAGGATGAGGACGTAGTGGCTTGGTACGTAGCAGTGCAGGTAACGTTATAAGGAGTACGTTGGGCTTGTAGGGAGCCGATGTCAACGGAAATCTCGTGTCCGGTAGAGTTGAGCGGGACTTGTTCGTAGGCGAAGACATGATTATCAATGTTGATCGTGACGTCCAGGTTGCCCAGGTTGCCCCATCCCGAAGAACCGGAGTTCGAGCTCGGTAACGAGACAGGGGAAGCGCCTTGAATATACTGGTAGACGATGGGCGCGTCGATTATGAAGGCGGCACCTTGTGCATCCTGCTCCAGGTAAGGACGGAAGACCGGTGAACAACGGAACGCGACGAGAGGCTCGGTCGTGAATGCAGGGAAGTCGAATTGGCCTCCCGGGGGAACGACGGTCTGATTAGACATGTAGTTCTTCCCGCACCTGTTCCGGCCACGTCAGTCAAACGCTGCCATGCTCGGTCAACATGCGCGACGCACCATGTTTGCGCGAAAACAGAAGTCGCCGCGACCACGGTGGTGGCTGCGATGCGAGTGCTATACTTCATCTCGGGGTCGAATGCAGAGGTAAGGCGAGAATGAGTGCACCAGGAGCATCTTTATATACGTCCGATGCGCTTCCAGGCTAAACTCGGCGGTGCAGGAAGCAATTTAACTGATGCCGTGTGTACGTAATATGCTATGCTCGGAGGATGGAGATAGACATGCCACATTTGTCATCTCAACAGAGTATCGCTTCCGCTAGACTCGATGCAGTATAGGGGGAGCTGCGGAGTTAGAGACGTCAAGGACCGGTGACTCTGATGGACCAGGTGCATTGCAAAGACTACGGCACAACATCACAGCCAGGACAGAAAGAACCATCACTAAAACCGAGTTTCTGGTGGTCCTGCTCAGATTGATGTGGCCCAGTCTTGAAGTAGCACGGCGTGCAGTTAAATCACCGTTTTCGTCATCGGTCAGTTATTGGGGTGATTAAGTAGAAGCTTATGACGTTACGGTTGCGAATGTGCGTACCCGGGACAATTTGTTGGCTGGTAGCTCCAGGCACATCGCCCCAGGTATCGTAGTCATGTATCCGCCCACCACATGACGCTAGAGTGGAGCCACAACGCTGTGCGTACAGCCACTATGTATGATAGTCTAGTTGTTCAGTCACATCGGCGTTCATTGTTACAGGCGAAGCATAATGTGACTTTACCTCCCTACCGGCGTCCTCGGACGTCTCCCATAACCCCAGTTCCTGATCGAGAGACATTACTGAGGCTCCTGTGACCTTTGTAAGTTTGCAATGATCGCATCAAGAAATCATCGCCATCACCTTTGCTATCGGATCCTCCATCTGCCAGTCGGCGCTGATTAAATTGGAGTATTGTGACAGCTGCTCGCTGCAGTTTAGCCTAATTGAGTGCGCTGAACGACCATGAATAGAGTTCGTAGAAGCTGGCCCAAAACAAATGCAAGTGGTGAAAAGTCAGGTCACGGGAAACGGATGAAACTTGAGACCTACGTCGAATGACAAATTGCGGTAATACTTGCGTGGACATGACCTTGCGAGCACCTGGTTGTCCCCGGAATAGCCGCATTACCAGAGTACTAGATACGAAACCGGTCCTTAGCATGTGGCAATTCTGGTCGCCCGTGATGGTGGCACACGCGCGCGACTTGCATTGTTTGAATGCCTCTTGACATTGATCGGGTGGTTGTTGTTTCACCGCTTGTTTCTTTCAAACCAGTGACTCCTTCTCAATACTGCCGCAGAGAGAGTGGGGGAGAGCGAAGAGGTCAATAGTAGTTGCGTGTTACTGTCGTGAGGTTGCAACCCTCTCGACAGCGGCGGTAAGGAGTCGGATGACTGCAACTTGAGTATTGGTTTGAGAGAAGGCTGTCAACGGCACAAGTTACTACCCGACCCCGTCGGTCAGTTCCAAAGTTTTGTGAGACGTGGTTTCACCATCATCGGCGATCATCCAACGTGAATACTTGCTACAAGCAGAAAGATGGCCCGGGTTGCAGTGGCAGAGGTAGAGCTCCGCTCCGCACTGATCGCCCTCAAGAAAGAAAAGCCCACCCTCGGCGTCGTGAAAATCCACGCCTTGCTGCTCGACGCTCATCCGACGTGGGCCGTCAGCGAAAAGCGCGTCAGAAAGATCCTGCAGAGCGAAGGACTCGTTGCGACGGACAAGGACGACAGATCCGGTTCAACGATCGCGATACATCCCGTGTCCCGTCTCAACGAGAGCCTCGATGTGGCGAAATGGAGCAGCAAAGTCAAGGTTCACCACTTTAACGCTATCAAAGGAAAAGGGCTGGTTGCCACGGAGGAGATATCCGAAGGGGAAGTATTGTGGAAAGAAGATCCTTTCATATTAGCCCCCGAATGGTGCGCCTTCAATCTTGCCAGCACTACTGCTAAAGTTCACTACTCATCGTGCAGGGATGTTTATGACTTGCAAAAGTCCTCCAAGGCATGCGCGTCCTGCTCTACCCCGATGAAGAACCACTCCCCGCTCCATCTGCCGTGCTCCGCGTCCACGTCCTCGACACCCTGCCCAGCCATGTTCTGTAACCGTCTTTGTCGCGCACAGTCAGAGAAAGTGCACCCGTTACTCTGTCCTGCTCGCAATCTAGCATCCATCGCACTCTTGCAGTTCGCACGCAGCGCCGAGTGGATGGGCCTCCACGCCCTCGCACAATGCACCAGCAGACTGTTGCTCTCTGCCCAAAAGGACGGCGGGTTGTTGGACGAAGATCTTCAAGTCGTACAGGGCCTTGCAGAGCTCGGAATGGAAGAGCGTTTCCGAGCCCTTCGGTGTGTATCACCCCGCCGATCCGCCCCCAACACATAGCCATTGACGTGTTTCCGACAGCGACCAAGGGATGGAGCCCGACCGAGAAAACTGGAAAAAGGCACACGAGCTGTATCTCTCTACTTTCAAATCCCCCAAGACCCCGGACGAGCAAAAGAAGTTGACGAAGCTATTGAAAAAACCGGTCCCTGAATCGATCCAACGAGACCTGTTCGAGTATGACGCGTTCCTGCGCGGATTGGGTCGCATGAGCCTCAGTCAGTGTGTGCTTTACCTGACACCCTTTACGCACCCGTATCCTTATCTCCGTCGTCCCTGAGGCTGATGACGGCGGGCTTTCCCTAGATCTCGAAGCGCATGGCGGACTGTACAGGCTCCATTCGCACCTCAATCACGCGTGCACGCCCAACGTCTCCGTGCGCCATTTCGATCAACACACGGCGCTCGCTCGTATCACCGTCGTGGCTAAAGGCCCGATCGGGCCGGGAGAGGAGCTTCTGATCACCTACGTCGACCCCCGGTATGGTTATAAAGAGCGCCACAGAAGGCTGCTCGAGTGGGGCTTTGGGCCTTGCCGATGTGAGCGGTGCCTCACGGAGGAACGGGAAGCGCAAACGACAGGTAGGGACGCGAACGCGGAGGAGGCGGACGAGCTCGCGGATCAGCTCAAGGCTGGGTTGGGTCTCGTGTGAGCGTGTGTCAAGCGGCGGTCAGTCATCGGCGTTGAAAACTCGCCGTGCGACGTGGCGTGGAGCCGGAGCCTGTCATGAGACGGCGGAGCCCTATAAATCTGATCTGTCGGAGGCAAGCATGATGTGTATACAGATTTCATGCGTGATACAAGACTTGTCAAGATATCTCCTTGATGTGTACGTTATAGCGAGCGAAAATCAGACGTGGTTCGATAATTCTGATCCGCTCTGCAGCCTCATCCCTTGATATTTGGGGCTCGGATATTTACTTGTGCCCCATGTAGTACAATGGGGTCAGGGGTAACACTTACTGATTTCACGACCGGCGGCGGCAGTGCGCCCGTTTCTAGTTTGGCTTTTCCGCTGTCTGACACGACCATCATCATCACAATTCGAGAATTGAAGCAAGATCTCGCATAATTCTTTAGTCGCAATTACACTAACGAAACTGGCTGGTACTTGCAATCAAGCGCAAAGACATGGTACATAATTCGTACAAGAAAAACGAAAACGTGGGTAGACTTCATTTCTCTGAATAAGTTAAATAAAAGATGTCCCATCCGATCAGTCCACTCGCGGCCGTTTGCCTGGTCTACCGTCTACCGATTCGACGTTGCCATCTTCCTCTGGTCTAGCTTCCGCCTCTGTTCGGGTGTCGTTCTCGCCGTGTGCACTGTGCGTTGGCGCCGCTCCTTCCTGTTTTTCGACAGATCGGGAACGCGGCCTGTAATTCGCATGGCCAGGCTGAGAAGACGGTCGGAGCGGTGCACCAGCGGCGGACGGGATACCGCCCTGAGAAACTCCTCGAAGAACCTCTAGCTCGCTTTCCGCTCTTTGCCGTGCCGCACGTTCTTCTTCCCACAACCTCCGCATTTCCTCCAGCTGTGCCTGCAAATCGCCCATCGCTTGATCCATCAGTAACTTTTCCAGCGTCCACTTTTCGATATTGCGCGCTTCGTTTTCCTTGAGATGGTGGATATACTGCACGGCTCGAGCAAGGATTGCCCCTTTTGCCTTCTCTCCAGAGCTATTCGGCACAATCCTGCCAAGTTCGTTTATCCCTTCGTTTATGTTGCCCCTACGCCGGCGCTCAACTTCTTTCTGGATAAAGGATGAGTGGTGCCCGTGTGCAGGCGACGGATAGAAGGGCGTACGTGGTTGTCTTTTCTCTGACGAGCCCATTCGTCGGTCCCCATAGCGGCGGTCCGATTGCCTCTTGTCCGACCAGATCCGGAAGCAGACGTGGACGAAGCCTTGGGTTTGTCGCTGTCATCGGAATCCTTGTTCACCTCTTCGCCGTCTTGGTCAAGTGGACCCGTCGGCATAGGAGGCGTCTGTACGGCGGCAGCTGCAGCAGCGGAGAGCTGACCCAGGTTTGGAGGGCCACGGGGGTGCGAGGACGGGCCAGGGTCACCGATGCCTGGCATACCCTGGCCCGGAGGATGGGCATGAAAGGTTGTATGCGGAACGGGAAGCTGGTGGGTGGCGTGCGGAATCTGATGCTGGTTTGCGTTCTGCATAGGAAAGAGGCCTTGGGCAAGTGCCTGCAGTGATTGAGCTGCATCCGGTCCGAGATCTACCTGGCCATTCTGGCGAAATGGGAGCGATCAGCACCAGTGGGATGACATCTATAACGTCACCAAGGGCATTAAATCACGTGGTTTATGGATGTGGTTGGGTGTGGCGACATGACAATAAAATACAGCAAGCAAGTAACGGACCTTGAAGATCTTGAGGATGTTGGAGACCTGTGCAGCATCGATGAGCGCTGGGGGGTCGTTGCTGGGGGTGGTGGGAGCAGGACCCTGTTGACTGGGTGCTGTTTGGGGGTTCACTGGCAGAGACATTGTGGGACGTGAGGCGAGCAGGACAATGTTGTATTTTATTGGCACACTCTGGCGTGAAGGAGCGAGAGTGCGTGCACGAGGTGGATCCGGGTGAGTGCTGGTCACGGGGTGAAAGAGCGAGGTCACGAGAAAGTCACATGTCGCCGTTTTATTGAACCTGTGGACCAAACAACTGCAAATTGTGATAACATCAGCAAAAGCGGAGAATGCCGAGTCTAATGAATGTGAACTTTGTACGCTTGAAAGTAATTTACGTTCGGTCTGCGTTCGCTTCTGCGTGTTCGTTTGGATTGTCTGCGAATGGTCTAGTCGATTGCAACCAGGGTAGACGATTGAATACAAGGCGTGGCTGTGTCGTTTAAGCCGCGGACGTGGGAGTTCGAGCAGTTTCAAACTTTGAGAACTGGGCAGACTTTTGATTTGCACAGGGTCGTTCGAATGCCACTGCGACCTCGCGAATGGCGCCTCATGACAGGTGACTTGTCCTTCTTCGGGGTGTTTATGGGATCCCCGGCGTTTATAACTAGATCCTGGTTTCATAGATTGATCCCATTGTTCGAGCTCCTCTCCTCTCTTTCCCTCCTCTCTCCTCTGGCGTCTCTGAATCATGCTTCACCCTAGCTTGGATGACCCCCTCGCATCCTTCCTCGCGCCCCCACCCAACGAATCCCCCGAAGAAAAAGAGGCCCGGGAGTGTGCAGAGGCCGACGCTCAGAGGGTGAGCGACGGTATAGACGAGCAACTTAAACAAGAGCGTTTAGCCTTGAAGAAGAAGAAGAAGCCAGTCAAGGTTCTTCTCCTGGGCCAGAGCGAAAGCGGTATGTCGGTGTGTCCACCCGCTTCTTTTCCCACCTAATCACCCACCAGGCAAATCGGCCACGTTGAAAAGTCAGCCCTTCATCCTCCCCCCACCTTCGACGCGCTGACCTATGCAAACTAGACTTCCAGCTCCAATATGCTCGCAAAGAGTGGGCCGAGGACAAGGCCGCTTGGCGCGCAGTGATCTTCCTCAATCTCATTCGCAACGTCATCCATGTTCTGGACGTTCTGTTACTCGAGATGTCTTTCTCAGACGGCGACAGAACTCCCAGATCGCCTGCCAGCGCAGAGGGCCACTCCGATTCCGAATGGGAACCATTACCCGACGCCCCTGTATACCGCTTCACTGATAAACACCGCTTGTTAAAGCTGCGACTCGCACCTCTACGAAGAGTTCAGACCGACTTGGAGAGGAGGCTTGGCAAAGGGACTCAGGAAATCTATTCCGTTTCCCCTATTTCCTCGACCGAGCAAGACGGCAAAGGCTTCTTCCATTCCCGAGAATTTGGTATCATTTCGAGGGATGGCTGGAGACCCGCGCTAGATAAGCTACGGGGGATCCAGAAAAACGACCCTCGTGCCGAGTCCGCTTTGCGGCGAAGAGAAGAGGAAAACTATGAAGTCACCGACGTTCTCGTCGGCTGCAAGGAAGATATGAAGAACCTTTGGCACGACCCCATAGTTCAGCAAATACTGAAGCACCGGAAAGTTCACATCGAGGATTCTCCCGGCTTGTCAGTGTCTCGTGTGATCACATCTTGCTTGCCTTCTGATATCGAACCCAAAGCTTTTTGAACGATGCCGAGCGAGTGGCTTCTTCAGACTATGAACCAAGCGACGGCGATATTGTTCGCGCTCGCCTTCGCACTGTCGGTGTCCAGGAGCACAAGTTCGTCATGGGAGAAGGTTGGTCGATCATGCTTACTGCTAGTCAATGTCGTCGTTCGACCATGCTACCCTAGGTCAAAGCAAGGAATGGATAATGTATGACGTCGGGGGCACAAGATCTTCCGTAAGTGATTCGTCCTCTCGTGCCAGCATTGACCGAACATCACCTTATAGCGAGCAGTCTGGGCATCCTACTTCGATGACATGGACACGATTATATTCTTGTCTCCGATATCCTGTTTCGACGAGAGGCTACGTGAAGATTCCCGAGTCAACCGGCTGGAGGACAGTTATCAACTCTGGCGTGCCGTCTGTTCCTCGCCGGTGCTCGCAAAAACGCAAATAATCCTTTTTCTCAACAAATGCGACCTTCTCCAAAATAAACTTAAGCGAGGGGTTCGCGTGAGAGATTTCATTCCGAGCTTTGGAGACCGGAAAAACGATGCAGCGACGGTCATGAAATGTATGTCCTCTCTTCCTCGTTCGTGAAACGCACTTAGATATGGGGGGGCCTGGTCACCGCGTGTGTTGGTGCCATCAGACTTTCAGGCACATTTTAGGGACATATCCAAGTTGGTTTCGCCGGAGCCACGACCGTTCTTTGTTCATTTTACATCCGTAATCGTGAGTCTGCTGCGCTGAAATATCACTTCCTCCCGCCCTGGTTCCCACCGCATGTTTTTATTTTATCTTGTTCCTTTATTCCGGCGTGATCTCCTGACCGTGATCCGTTCATCTTAGGATACCAAGGCAACCCAGGCTACCCTGAGAGTTGGTGAGTCCTGATCGCGTTCCGGTGTGGATGCTCATTAAATGCAAATGCGCGCTCCTCAGTTGAGGAAAGTATACTTCGATCACATCTAAGGAATGCAGATCTAATATGATCTGCTGTGCGCGTACGTGCTTGTTGTGTGTGAAGGGATAGATGTACGCATAGGTATAGATGACTTAACTCAGGGATCGCGAGGCGGTCCTCCCCTGTTGATTATATTAGGAATTTCGCCTCTCTTTTCACTCTAGAACAGACCGTCCGATGGCATCGGTCTGCAAGTAATGGTAATGACGAATCGTCCAATAGTAAATGTAAATGAGTAGGAAAAAGAAAAAGACAACATCGTTATCCAATTATTTACATCTGGCATCGCTAGAGAAACGTTGCTATTACCCCGGAGTCTCGCCGGTGTCACGTCCGCCCGTCCCGCTTCGCAACGTCGGCGTGCCCAGTCCCCGTTCTGAAAGGCTTTGTTCTTCCGGGGTCGACGACGATTGTCTCCTCGGCAACGCCCCCGTCGACGACGCGCGGGCATGGTCGTGGTCATGCGCCGTAAGGTCGACCGCGGGGCTCTCCGGCTCGTCCTCCGAATCGCGTGGGGTCCCACCGCTCCCCGAGATCTGCAAGTTGGCAAGCGAGGCATTCCGACGGGCACGACGCGCGTGAAACGTCCGGCTCGCCGTCGCGTTCGAGAACAGGGGTAGCAAGTACCGCTCGTCCAACGTCTGGAACCATTTCCCGTCTTCTCCGACGACCGCGCTCCGCCCCTGCTCTTGATCAGCATCTACATCGCCCCGTTCAGGGTCTCTCGCAGCACCACCAGTACCAGCACCATCAGCACCATCAGACGATGACGCCGTCATCGTCGTCGCCATCGGCAGGACCTCGACATCGGAATCGAACGAATCGGAAGACGCCATCGAGAACACGTTGGTGGTGACAGGCGAGGACAGTGCCTGTGTATGGTGATTGTAACTACGTGGCCAGATTGGCTCTCGTCCCCCTCTTCTTCCCCCTCCAGCAGCACGGCCATATCCCTGCTGCGATGCTGAAAAGTAAGCTGGCGACGCGGCGTCATCGACAGGGGGCCGGCTCCACCCTCCGGACATGCGGCGACCGGGAAGCCAGGAGCCGCGGCCGATAGGGGGTCCGTCCTCGTCGCTACTGCTCGCTGCCTCGTCTTCGACCCCCGTTCGGATACCGAGGATTTCGAGCATCCGAGCCGTCGTCCCGCCGAATACGACCACCGTGAGGACGACGACGACGAGCACGGTGATGCGCAACGTCTGCGCATTGTCGCCCTTGAACCCTGCCGCCAACGCCACGCCTACCGCGCCACGCAGCCCAGCCCAGAACAACATCATCTGATACGAGTGAGGCAGTTCTTCGTGGCGCTGTCCGCGGGCATGCCTGGTAAAGAAGTTGATCGCCTCGGAGAGCGGGAAGACGGCGGCATAACGGGTGAAGATAACCGCGACGGTCGTGACGGCGATGAAGAGAGGTTTCACGTAATTCGTGACGCGTTCAGCCGTAGGTGGACTCGTGAAAAGGGAGAGGCCGAGGTAGATGAAGATAAAGTTCTCCGAGAGTTGTGCGAGCGTCGAGAAAATGTACTTGGTTGTGCGTTGCGTCTTACGAGACATGGTGTGATATGCATAGTGCTTTAAGGTGATGCCACAGAAGAGAAGAGAGACGATGCCAGACATGGAAAGACCATTGGAAAAGAAATAGCAAGTATAGGCACAGAGCGCGACAAGACAGGATTCAATCGAAGGATAGAGGCTGAGCGACGAGTGTTTCAACACCAGGGACATTGCGAGGCCAAAACTGACGCCCAGTGCCATGGACACGCTGAAAGAGAGAAGGAAGATGCCTATTCCATGGAAGATGGACGATATGTAGATCTCCGTCCCGTGGAATTGTGTCAACGTTCTGTAAATAATTCAGGGGCTAATGCAGGAAAGAGCAAAGTGTGTACTCACTCATACATGACGATACTGACGGCATCATTCAGAAGACTTTCGCCGAAAATGATCGTATACAGCTTTGGGTCGACTTTGTGCTGTTGAAATATGGCCAGGATGGTCACAGGATCGGTAGCAGACAGCGTCGAGCCAAAGATGAAACATTCGAGCAAGGTGACGTCCAACGATTCTAGCCCCAAGAATGAATAAATGTAGACGAGAACCCTGCACTGAAGCTGGTAAGAAAACGGAAAGAAACGATGCCCAAGCGTTTGTGCCAACGCACCCAACTCCCATGGCTGACACCGCCGTTCCCAGAAACGCAAACGTGAGGATAGAGCCAAAGTTGCGAAAGAAGTTTTCCTGCACAACCAACGAGTTCATACGTGTCGAAATCGATCATGAGCGGCATGTACGCACTTGTTTAAGTTCATAGCCCGAGTTCAATATGATAGGAGGGAGAAGGAGGTTGAAGAAGAGGGTATGTTTGAATGTCTGCAGCGACAACGGTCAGCTCCCAAACATACACCATGACGTGGACATGTCAATCGAGAAGCGCCCATGTTTCATTCGAGGAGCCGAGCAAGACCCACAAGTGTGCGAGTGCGCAAGCACAGGGGGGAATTAATGAAAAAGGAACGTGGACTCACTAGCATTTCTCTTATCATCGTGCCCGGCGCCAGACGAACGACGAGCCCGACAAACATGCCTGCAAAGATGGCCACCAAGGTTTCGTGGATGGCCCGTATGCGTTTTATTTGTAGATAGTAGGAGGTCCATAGGGAAATGATGAGTAGGAGGCAGACGAGAAATAGCGACCATGATGAGTAGAACTCTTCCTCCTCTGCGACGGGTGTCGCGGATGGCACTGCGTCGAACGCACTGACGGTGATGGATCCAAATGACATGGTTTCTAGGGAGACGAAAAAGAGAGTCGAATGGGATGAAACAGTCAGTAAACCCGACAAAGTCTAGTACATTGGTTTTAGTTGAATGTGCCTTTCAAGACTGAACACGTCGATGGTATGGGTCCGCTTATGTAACACGCAGTAGCAGTCCAAGACGAGAGTGGTGGAACAAGTTTTTATACGCCAAAGCGATACTCTAAAATCGACCACAGCCTCGTCTGTCACCGCGTCCGTCGCGACGCCTTCCGCAACGACGTCCAGTTCGGTTTCCTCTGATTCGCCGCCTGCTGGGTCACCGCCTCCGTCCTCGTTTGACGATACCACTCCAAGATCGCATTACCCGTGTCCCTCATCGTCACTGGCGGCATCGGGATCACCGGGGGTATCGAAAGCGCTTGACGAATTCGTGGCACTCTCAGTAAAGAAGTTTGGGTAATGGACAGCAGCATGCCTGTCAACATGCTCAGCCACAATCCCTGATTTGAACTCAGTGCATGCTTCTTCATAGACAGAAATTGATGCGCTTACAGTTGGCATCCAAGACATCATAGGTAACGTTGCAAAGGTGGCCACGCGCATGACGTTCATCATGTGAGCCATGACAGGCTTTGTGGGGTCCAATTCCTTTTTCATAATCTATTGGGACCAAACATCAGACACTGCCCAACTCAACGAGGGAGGAATACTCGCAGAAAATTGGACGTTCATAGCGAGCAGCACGATTGTGGGCATGACATAGTCGCCAGTAAGCGTTAAATTCGGCAAGAGCCACACGCCACTGTCTGTCATTTGTACGACGGGCAGCAGCACCATATTTCGGACGGCGAAAAACAGCCCAAAATTGCCGACCATTTGGACAAGGGGGGGAAGAAACATGGATCGAAGGGACACGCCTGCCTTCTCCATCAGTTTCTGCTTTTTTAACATGATTTCCATCTGTACTGCTCGATCCTTGACGCCCTGCGCTTTCTCGTCGAGAGACTTGATCTCTTCCGCATATGGACGGAGTCGCGCAGTGTTACGCATGCTCGTCAGCGCAGTGGGGATAAGGGCCGCTCGCCAGAACAGCGTGCCTGCGACAATGGTGTAGAACCACGGCATGCCAGTGCTCACTTGCAACAACTCAAAGGACCAGCTCATAATACCCGACGGCCACCAATTTGCAATTCCGAGGGCAGCAAAGTCTCCGTAATTCAGTGGTGGAATGACGTTGGTCACGACTTCGGATATGTCGGATGCTGAAGTCGATACGTCAGCTGGGAACGCTTGAGAGACAGATTCCGGCGTGGAGGTCACAGCTGGAACGACCGCTTCAGTTTGAGCTAGTTGTTCGGATGGCATGTCCGTCGAAGCAACTGTCTCTTCGGGTATTGCAGGAGACGTCGCGGTTTTGGCATGCGCGACTGGCTCTGGTGTATATTGAGAGGAAGAGTTTACAACCTCGAGGGATGTTGGCTTCGACCACCAGTAATTCCGCGCATTCGAGGGCAAGCCGCTCGACGGGCCCCGTAGATACTGCTCGTGTCGTGGTCAGATTAACCATTCTCGAAAAGTAGAAATAACATGCCTGGAACGCACCCACCCGGTCCCGGGGCTGAAAAGAAGCCCGAGCGAGAGCCCTGCAAGAGAACATAAACACGCGTCCGACGGCCAAGATGCGGGTACCATACCTAGAACCAGAAGCCCGCAGTGCCAATCGGCCGCCTGCACAGACCGTCGTACCGAGCATGGGGAGCAAGACACGAAGAACGCGTCCAAGAAAATGAAACCCAGCATGTGAATCGAACTGAAGCAAACCGGTTCAGCTCACACGCTTATCCTCGCCTCCTGACATCCATGCATTCATACAGGTCAGCTGAAATGATCCCCGTTCCAAGAAAACGAGGCTAACATAGAGCAAGGGGTCATCGAGCAAATTCATTTCTACCCATAGATCTCATCGAGCTCACCGAGCTCCGTGCACGGCACCGAACCTTTGATGGTGCATACCGTCGCACGGCACTCGCAAATTTAGGCTATGGCATCACAGTCATCCGTCTGTTCGATGCGGCGTTCCACAAAAGTAAGAAACCATCGCTCATGACGATGGGTCGTCCACGTCTAGATGCCTGTTGACGTTCTGTCCCCATGATCCGCCTGCCGCCGCGTCACAGTCGGGATCCTCTTCCTCGTCTTGTCAATCCTCTTCTTCGGTCTGTCCTACGTGCGCGCGCGCCGTTCTCGCCACGACTTTGCAGACCAAAGTCGGGAAAAAGTGTCTGCCCTGTACCAACAAGCTATACCGACCAAAGGGCAAGAGCAGGCACGAGAGTTTGGGCGGCCCTTTGTCACTGCAGGGCTGGATGTCTTGGCTGTGGCCATAATCGTATTCGCGGTCGAGGTGGCCTTGCTTGTCCTCATTCTGCAGATCTGATTAGCCGCTGTCAAAGGCTGATTCAGTCGCGGGTGCCCAGACATGCAAGGATAGAATTCCCGTCGAATGTACATTTTCATTTTTACGCTCCTTACACACTCTCAGCATGATATTGTAGGCCAGATCGTGTGTACGATTTATTGCTGGTTTATTCAATAAGCAGACGTATCTTGGATTCATTGCTAACACCGCCCAAGACCCGACGGGAGCTTATTGTCCCCCGCCCCAGATCCACGGCCTCTTGAGATCCCCGCAACCTTGATAATTGTTATGCTCGGTGTCCGTCAAAGAAGTCCTAGGGAATGCACGCTAGTATGTCCTAATGTATCTCATAATACTTAACCTTGTAGGCGAACGATGACCGCAAAGTTCCGAGTCGGCAAGCAACAGAGATTTATTAGATAGATATCCATCGCCCATACATACACCACACTCTTCGTAGAAGTCAGGGCAGCGTGTTCTAGGGCAACTCCTGGTATATACAAGATAAAATATGAAGTTGACACCGTCCAGAAAACCGTGAAAGATGAATGGCTACGCCTAGAAAAGTACCAGCTTGTTTTAACGACGTAAAGCCTAGTATAATGGTATACTCGAACCGTTCACAAGGCGGCTGCTACGAAAGCAGCTACGCCGAGGATCGCACTAATTGCAACAGGGAGTTCCTGGCCAGCGCGAGTCGCGGCGTTAGTGAGGATGCCACCAGATAAACCGCCGGCAGCCTGCACAGCCCCACTGAGGAAACTCTCGCCACATTTGCTAGTGATGTTGTTGTAAAGGGCGACTTGACCTGCAAACAGCAGACTGTATGCTAAACCGGGTCCGTATGGGTAAGCGGACTCAAAGGTGATGTACGGCGTCAGGATGTTCCTGGTGCAGGTGGTGCAGAGGGTAGAAGTGGGCATGGTAGGCTGAAGGAACAAGTAAAGAAGGTTGGTATCCTGATAAGTAGTGCAGTTGGGGGCGTAGGCAACGGTGGAATTGGAAAGATCGCGGCGTGTGGGCCCACCACTGACGGTGGATGTGGTAAACAGGTAACTGCCCAGGGCCACTTGCTGCTCCGTTTTTCCCGCATTGACCAGCGCAACATCGCCTGTGCTTGACGAGCCGGATAGTTGGGTAGCACAGTAATCTCCGCTGTCGTCCTTGGAACAGATGGCTTCCCTGAGAGGGACGAGGGCATAGATGACGTCGTAAGTTGTCTTGACATTTTGGTTTGGCGACGATGTCAGTTCGGCTGTGCAAGCGGCGTAGAATGCGGAGAGTTGAGTGGTGATGGTGCTCTGGGGACAGTCACTGAACGTGTTGCTCGCGCACAGACTGTTGAGAATGGTGGTGATGGCGGAGGACGAGATGGAAGTGGCGTTGGCACCTGGGGCGAACTGCTGGAGTGTTGTGGTGAAGGGTTCCGTGCAGCTCGTTAGGTCGGCATCGTTGTTCAAGGACGTGAGATAGGCAGTGCAGGTAGAGGATATTCCGGATGGAATGAACTGGTGAAAATGGGATCAGCGTGGTTCTCAAAAAAAGATCACGATAGACAATACCGAAGACTGCGCGCGTGCGGCAGAGATGAGCACGGAGAGGAAGGCAAAGGAGCGGAATGCCAGCACCATGATGAGAGAACGGAAGTGCTGTGAAGGAGCGGACGTCGAGGACGAGGACGAGTGAGGTTGCAAGGTGGAGCGAGGGTGGGAATACACGGCTGGTACAAACACGACACAATATCGGCGTGTCCGCGGGAATGAGCCGGCCCACTCCGGCCCACTCCGGCCGCCCTCGCCGACAAATGGCGATATCTTGTCCCGTCATTCTCCCGCAGTCACTTCCGGTCCTTGTCGTCAATTTCCGCACGGTCTTGGAACCCCATTTGATGCCAACTCAATGAACTATCCCCGTAGGCGTTCTCTTCTCACTCTGCAACTTACCCCCACAAGTCTCAAGGAACAGGAAGGAGCCATGGGAACGAATTCGAGGTCGTAATCCAACCCCCTTCTTTTTCTTCCTTGCGTGCGCATGGAGCTCTGCTGACGTTGACGTTCAATTGATTCAATCGTCCGTCTCCACGGTACTCCGGCAATTTAAGCCACTTGACTTTTCAGGCCACGTCCGTGAAGATCCTTGGGTGGGGTTGGGGCCCCTTTGTCGGTCTTTCCTCCATTAATTGACCGTGTTCATTGACCCCTCGGGAATGAAATTGCCCCACCTGCCTGTCCTCGTTGCACTGACTCCGGCCATACCGTATCGCGGGCTGAAATAATTGACCCCTGTCACAGAATCCGGTCCAGCTGAAACAATGCTCGCGAATCACCACTCGGTGTTCATTGACCATGGTCACCCGCTCAACAATTTCCGCCCTGACTGATTGTGTCTTCCGCTCTCTGTGGCAATCATCTGCAGAACACGTTTCCTGTTCTTCCTATCTTCCCCTTTATCATCTTCTGGCGCTACTACATAAATATATCACCCTTACGTTAATTTTCACACCTATGTGTGGGGGAGATAAGTTTTATGCTTTTGGCCACCTTCTCCTTTCCCTGAACTTTCTCACCTGCATATTCATTGGACAGCATTCTACTAGTCCACTTTTGCTAGCACCAGTGCCCTTGGGCGAGACCCTTTCGTTTTTCGCTTCATCCTAGTGTTCTTTTTTTTTCGCGACACTTCGCGCACTCGCATGTCTCCTTACACCTTGGAGGTGAGTCTGGAATTCATCTAGCCCCCCTCTCATGCTATTTCGGTCCGCAGATGCTGCATGTGATAGATGTGCCGTCTTTCAAGCTTATTCAATGAGGCGACGTTCTCATTCATTCCGTACATCGGATGTGGCGCAAGAATTGCTTGGGTGAAACAAATGCGCCTCAGCAGCGTTGTTTGTACCATGTGGTTTATCTTCTCCCTCTCCAAGTGAATTCTCATTCGCACGATGCGATTCTAGTCGCCGCGCGTTTTGCCACACGCAGTCTGGTCGGCCCCGGCCAGTGCTATACCCAATTCCTCACTATTACTTTTATGTCGCTCGCTCCACCTACGGCGCGTCCGAATAACGTGTTTCTCTTCATATCAAGTTCGAGTTCTCACATACGCGGAGCCCGAAATCATAGCTCAACGTTTCCCTTCCCAGTGCTTTGTCACCCACCTGGCGTAATTGAATATGGCCTGATACCGGCGAGGGCACACGCCTCATGGACGTAACCCAAAGTCAAGATGAGACACCTTTGATCAAAATCTCGTAATGTCCTGTAGCATCATGGTACATGTGGGGGTAGGCATGGTCCGTCGCGAAGATATGAAAATTTTCTAATTCGAGGTATGGGTCAAAGTTAACTCGCAAATGCTCACACCTGAGCTAAGAACCACGCCAATGACCTTTTTCCCGCCCTACACGCGATCTGTGACAAGTCATATGTGCGTATGCAATAACCCCCTGGCAGGCTTCGAGACAATTTCCGCAGTTAAAGATAGCGGCCGGCGCTAAGAATCGGAACACAGCGCGACAGAAACACGACCTGGTGATATAATACTCCGTTCATTAACCGTTCATTAATAACGCTCGATAATCCTATTCAGCAGTTTTAGACACGCTGAAAATACCTCCAATGCCTTCTTGCCCACAGGCGCTGAGCGAACTCCAGCGACCCGCAAACGTGGCTCTGCCGTGTAGATATCCTTCGAATATCCACGTCCCACCCCCGTCGCTATTGCTCTTCTATATGTGATAAGCAATGAGAGAGAGACTTGCCTAACCGGAGCGAATAGACCCTACCTGCTTTCTCGTCAAAGTTATCAAACCATCGGATAATCGAACCCGCCCAATAAACCTATACGAGCCCCAAGCCATCTCGTATCGACGCGGTGTCTACCGGGATCGTGAGGATCAGGTGCCTCATCAAGACAAAAAAGGGCCACACTTCGCCTGTAATAACGACATCTAGGGCATGACGATGGTTTCTACCACTCTTGGACGCGCCGCTAAGGCGGAACGGTTCGTAATGGTACTTTTCCGTGCTGCCGTTAGAGAATTGGATTCTCTTCCAAATCGCGGAAAAGACATCTTGACAATCGTGTACACAGACGACGAGAAGATGAACTCACTGTGGATTCCTCCTCGCTAGCGGAAAGATCCCGGAGGACGTGTCCGTCAAAACCATCTTGGGTCTCTATGGGCAACGGCAGCCAAGGGCTGAAGGTGACATACTCTTCGAGGCGAAATTGAATGGGCTGCCGACACAAGAAATCGGGGAAGACTTTCAGGCCAGGAGAGCCTGCCGGGGGACATAAGGTCGAAGGTGCGACCTGTCCTAAGATGTCAGTCGCGCTGCATACCCCGTCCTAATCCGAGAACTTGCGGACCATATAAGAACCTTCCCAAACACCCGTGAGCAGCCCGGGGAGATATGCATGGAGTTCCCGGGCCGCAGCAGGCGCGTGCAAATGACGGGCTATCCGATAGAAGTCTTCGTCGTGCACAACACTTCTTGATGGCCGTTGCCGTTCTCTCGCGAGATCCGTGTTGGATTCACGACACTGACATCCAAGGAAGGAATCTGCCACAAGCGGCGTTCTTCTTGAAATGACCGGAGCGAAGTCAGCTACAGTTGGCCCGTGCCGCCCTGTTGCGATTGCAACGGCTCGGGTTGCTGGGAGGTGGGGCGGAATCTGAAGAGGCGTTGCCTCTACGAATGCAAAAGTCAAAAAGACCGAAGACGTCAAGAGATCGGGGGCGGATAGAGTAAAGCGGCTGTAATAAGTCATTTGTGTCGTATGGGCGTCGACTTGGTCGCTAACTTTGTTTGCAACGGTAAGGTGGTCGGGTCCTCGGTCCTGCGATCTGCTGGTCGATACCGAATCTCTCCGTTCTGCCGCGCCACTTACGTTTGTCGAAAGGCACTGCAGCGATATGGCGAGTGTGAACTGCATGTAATGCAGTACTAGTCATATGCTCACCTTTGGGAGGGGAATCGTGCAAGGACGAAGTAAATTTAGAATTTGATTACGATCCCCCACTGGCATAGAGGATATCTGGTCTAATCAGGGTCAATGATTTAGAAGCGGTTCATGAACAGGTTCTGAATGTGGATTACTGTGGGACAGTACCAAGCACGCCACTGAAACCACCAACGCCAAGACCTGCCCATCGCTAGCCTTGTCGTCTAGTTGTGGTTGCAACTCGCGGAGCACGCGTAGTATCCAATCGCCGACGCCCGCGGCCCGAAGCTGGCGCTCGTTGAGACCATCGCTTTCCAGGAGCATGAGATACGTTGTCCATAAATCGTCTAGAATGTGTTGACTGAGGACCTGGGAGAGACGTATCCGGCGCAGCACACGTCTGCGTACTCGAAACTCCGAAGCTAGGCATGACGTCGTCCTCGTGCCTTGTTTTTCCCGACGACAGTGACCCCCCAGGTCAAACTTTTCACGAAAGAGACGCGCGTAGAGCTGCGGACAGGTATCGATGGAGAGGAGGCGGTGGATATGGCGACAGGAGAGCAAGAGCTGGAGGAGCGCGTCGAGCGCAGAGGTTGGCGAGGGGTCTATCGTGAAGAAAGCGATGTGCGTGAGCACGTCAAGGGGAATTCGTTCCAAGTGCGAAGGCATGATAAGTAGTATGACGAAGGTCGACGGGTCGAGCGGGCGGCCTTAAATACTTCTGAGACCCAAGGACTGCGCGGCGGAGTGCCGTTCATAGCGTAACCCAGATCGCCGCATCGTTTTTTTATTGCATAGGAAAGTTGCATCTTTCCTGTTGGGAAAATCATGTTCAATAGTGGAACTTGCAGCGTGCAATGGCGCACAGAGATCAGATCTTTGTATTTAAAGGCATGGATTCCGTTCACCCGGGGGGTGCCTGGACGTGATTTCATTTAGCCACCTTGGCTTTTCCTGCGGGCTCGGGCGGTGGCAGGGGCCGCTGTTAGCTTACCAGAAGGTTTACACAGCTACTCGAGGACAAGCGACGGTGACAGATTCTGATCCTTCACAGGTCGAGTCCCAAGCTTACGCGTGTGTGAGAAAGATGAGAAAGACATCTGGGCAAAGATCTAGGGCTCACTCTCTCGCCACCCCCTGCCAACGTATATGTATATGCACACCGGCAGGCGCAGCGCCACCAAGCGCTCTGGTCCGATGGGCCAGCCGGTGCGGCAATAATTTCGATCCGCGAGCCTCATCTGATGCAAATATGCCCTTTGCGTACACGATCTGCAGTGAGTGTGGCATCAGCTCGCAGTGAGGAACGGAGATGAACGTGTTTTTGAGTGAGTCGTCGCATGGTGGTTGGCCTGCGCCGCCATTGTGGAGCTGTGACTCACCGCACCTATCGGAGGCGCGAGCTGGTCGACAAGACGGCTCGTCTCAGAACACTGCAGTGGAATCCCCATTCAACGCATTGAGCTAACCTTGTTCCACCACTGATCGGGGTTGATGTGAACACGACCGCTGATAGCAGTTCGCATGCAATGTCACCTTAAGTCGGCATTTGTTCAGGTCACCGTACACAGCCCATGTGTAATCCACTTGACGCGAGCCAGTGAAAAACATGCATTCCTCCCTTTCGTCACATACAATTACAACATGCACTTGTCCTACTTCCTTTCCCACCCAACGTGGTCGATCTAGAGCTCTAGAAACATGCGTCAGTCCAAGAACGACTAGATACGCATCTAGCGCACTCTGCATAGCGGCGATGTCCGAACTCTGCACATAGTCGTCAAACTCGGCAACCTTCTCTTGCAAATCATCCAAGGATACGAGCTCGTCCTCTGGCAACGCAATACACCCAATCAGTCTCCCGGGAAAGCAGCAAGACGCAACTCGGACGAACCAACGACAAGGGTAATCTGTAATTTCTTGATGCCATACCCGACGGCAACCAGCTTGCTAGCGCCCCAGACGAGGCCTTCCTGTTCAATTGACCGGACCGAATTCTCCAGCGCTTGCATATCGGTCTCATCATCCCACGGCTTCACCTCCAAGGTGACAACGGACTATCCCCAATTACGTTAGCAACAACAATATGACATTCGTCAAGATGGTATGAACCTTGGCAGCGGCCTTTGGCTTGTTGGCCTTCTTTGCATTGTACGCCGCAACACGTTCTGCCTTGATCCTTTCGGCTTCCTGGTCTTCTTCGTCATCTTCGCCGAAGAGGTCAATTTCCTCATCCTCTTCGGCAACAGCGGCCGGAGCAGACGGAGCGGAGGCTGCCACGGGAGCAGCCTGGGTGAAAATTTGCCCTGCGGTACTGGAACCGGGTAAAGTGTCGAATTCCGCGCTGTAAGATGTGATGTGAGAGTACCACCTCGCTACATGCGGGTAGCTGGGAGAGACGGGCCCAGCTATCGCCTTGTAGGCGTGGACATCGGCTTGGGAAGGCGTGTATCTAAAAGATAGCGTTGTGGTCAACATTCTGCTCGATTTGCAGTAGAAAAGTGAGAGATCAGATAGCTAAGGATAAAAAGTGTCTGCATGCTGGTGCAGCGGTGTCTAGTCGCTTCTTGGAAACACGGACCATAGCGTTATGTTCATCAAGTGTGGCCGGAAAGCAGGTCCGAAACACCGTGAAAACTTGGACTCACCCTTCCACGTAAGACCGTGTGGCCAGGTGCTGCTCGAGGGCGCTGAGGTTGGTAGACATCTTGACGTGTACGACGACTGGCTATGAATGAGGTGACCGGAATGAAGAAAGATCGATAACTTTTTTTTTCGTTGATTCGATATGGGTATTTAGGGTAGGTCCTTACCATTGATTGGCTGAGCTGAGGCAGTCGGAACTTCACCCTTTCACTGGCCCCACAATACCCTGATCAGAGGACACACATTCACTTGGAAGATGGTTCCACCCCAAATATTCAGTCTCAGACTGCCTCGTGAACGCGATTTTGTGGCACCTCACTTGGTGCAAGCGACTAACGCAAGATTCTGGATTCTGGCCGATGGAAGCAAGTGCGACACCACTGCGCCAGTTTCCCTATTCACGCAGCAATCAAGACCATGCTCCAGGAATCTGGTCCATTACATCCTGAATCATACCGCAATCACTGGTTATGTAGGCCCAAACATTAATCGAGTCATAGCTCCAGCACAAACGCGCAATTGGCAATGTCACCGCGCGAGGACACGTGCTGGCGAAGCGATCACGTATGAGCCTGGTGTCGAAGAGACCCAACATCAATGAAACCACGGATCGACGATATGAGCAGGCGCGACCTCGGTCAGTCATCCACGCGCGGCCTCAGTGAGGGTTCTACCGCAGGCCGTGGCGAGAGGCTTCTTAGTTTTGCACGTGATTAAATGGTCCACTCTGCGGCTTTCGATATTTCGGCGTATGTCAACGCCGGACGTCCAGAAGGTGGCATTGTGACGTTCTTCCCGCCGCTTTTTGTTATCAAGCGATCGGGTTCAACGGAAATTGCTTGCTCATACTGCTAGCTACACCCTTTTTTCGTTCTAAGAGGGATCAACAATTCACGGAGCTTCCTGCCGAATAGGCATTGAGCTGTCACAGCTTAAAACCAATACTTCTAGTCCCCAACATTTCCGTGGACCTCCCACAATTTGGAATATGCATCGCAAGTCGATGTGGTGGGGACCCACTGTAGAGTTGAACAAGCGACCTACGTAGTTAGATATAAGCCTCTGTTGTACTAATCAGGTCAACGTAAATGAATCAACCCTCGGCGGGAAAATGTATTGAAGTTCAGAATGTTTTCATCACTTGATCATCCCAGCAATATATTGTTGTGCTGCGAATGGTTGGGTTCTGACTTCGGAACAATTACGTGAGTATTCAATCGGTTACCTGAGCTGCTTCTGTCGTCCTCCGCGTGATTCCCTCAGCGGGGGACCATACCCGGCCGCGTCGGTGCTAACTCTGCTTTCGAAGTTCGAACTCCAACGAAATGAAGAAACACAAACTTCTTTTCCCGCCGAACTCTAGGGCAATTCTCGCTGGCCCTGTGTGCGGAGCGGAAATGCTGTTGCGGCTAGCATAACAATAAAAAATTGACAGGTTGCCCCGCTCAATCTCGACTCATGCATGCGCTGTCCGATGTTGGCGGTCCATTCTTGCTGTTCCACTGAAAATTTCATAGCTACTATTCCTGATACGCCGAACTCGTCGGTCAAACAGCGATATGATGAGTCTTGAATACGATTGCCAGTGTGCCCACTGCAGCTTTTTTTCCCTGACCACGTTTGATCCATGCATTTTGGCGTCGACTCCGCCAAAAGTCCGAGTCGGGGGCTATATTGAGAAAAGCGTCGACGCTCTCCGACTCTTGTGACGTCTCCTGGAAAATTAATTCAACATTCGAATATCCGCTCTGGCTTGCTCTGCGAAGAATCGAAGCTTTAGACGGCCAATACCGAGCCTTTCAAGGATAATTATACAGACGGAGCCTATTTTAGATAACCCCGCACAGCGGAAATTTACAGGACTTCATAACTCTCGCTGTCAAGATGATTGGCGGAGCGGTAAGTCACAGCGGAACTCGCTTAAGGGCTCAGGGGTCACATAAGCTCGGGCCAACTGCGAAATTGATTCAAATCTGAGATTTATGGGCTCGTTTGAGTAAGAGATCCCTCGTGTCTGCCATCGGGGTCCTCGGATGGCTCCGAATGCATGCCGCAATCACTAAGTACGTATGTTTTTCTTCATCAGCCAACTTTAACCGCTGAGCTGGGAGCTCAGAAGCAATATCGGGTCATCCCAGACGGTGCAAAATTACTGCCTTGCCTGCGCCCCGTCTCTTGACGGGACTTCGTGGTGTTGCGCTTATCCACCATGCCGTGATGGCGGCCTCTCCCTCCGAAGCGGCACTTGAAGACACCGTCTCATGATAAATCTGTGGGTATTGCTTATGGCTGGCTTTCCACCTCCGTTTTGCTCACGAGAATGCCCGCTACTTTCCTCCACATAACACCCGGATTCGCACAAGATATTGCCGTACTCGCTATCCAGAACACTCCGTGCACATCGCTGTCCATTTTCCGCCCTCTCCGCCTTGCCTGCCTCATGTCGCATGCCACAAAGTCATCAAACGCAGACCCCCCTTTCTATTCTATGCTGTTCTTGGATAAGCTCGACATATCCTCACCTCGCCGTCATCTGCCGGAAGACAGGCTGGCATTTCAGAGCATGGAGCAAGAAGTCAAACAACGTTATACCGCTCTACAGACCGTACGGAGAAGAGACATATGGAATCCTAACCTGGCAGAGGTGTTTGCAACAATCTATATCATGCTTCTCGAGGACGATGGGCGCAATTGGGAGCAAGCCCTTTGGGCAGGTTTGCCCACCTTTATATCCATTTTCATGCGCGAGCGTTTACTTGAGGGCGTTCCTGGAGATCGCGGTTGGCCTCTGGAAAATGAACTCAACGCTTTGGCTATTGCCTTGTTTTGGTTGATCAGTTCTCGAGGTAGATGCAGTTTAATTTTGTTGCATGAACTCGCGTCACCTTCATCATCTTCCGTGTAGATCGCCTTGATCAAGAGACCAACGAATTTAGAAAGGAGATTATGACACGTCTCGCCCCATTTGCCTTTGCAGGCTTTCGGGTACGTGCATTTCCTGGTTACTTTTGCAAGATCTAACGTATGAATTCAAGTATCCGTGTTCCATTGACCCGGAGGATCTATTCCTGGCATCCGAAAGCACATCAAATTTAAGTTACAGAAGTAACTCAGTAGATCGACCCACCAAAATTACGCTGGATTATTTTGGTCAACCGACTACCTTGCGTTTACCCCCGATCGCTACATTTGCGATATTGTGCTATTTCGGGCGGATAGAATATTTCCGTGTCAAGATCCCACCCGAACTCCCTGTGGATCGCGAAGATGCTCTTGCTAGGGGTGTCCTCTGCGGACCCACGCGGGACGACATCGATGATTTAAACGCCCGATGCGTGACACGGTTGGCTAGTGAGAGCTACAGCGACGCGTTTGACGGGCTTCTTAAAAGCCGTAGACATGATCCTGATTGGCGTCGTTCATTGTCTAGCTGTGGTTCGGCATCGCTATATTCCCCTTTGGTGTATTACACCCCTGGTACGTTTTCGGGACGCTGGCAGGGATCTTTTATAGTGAGTCAACTTTTTCAGATGTTTACTTTTATCTCACTTTTCCAGGCACCTTATCAGGAGGATTACCAATCAATGTTGTATTCTGCAGAGGCGCCCTCAGCACTCTCGACCTTTGGTCGATGGCCTCTTTATGCCCGGTTCCGCGAATTTTATTGTTACTCTCCGTCGACGCCTCTACCTGTAGCAGAGGATGAGGTTTCATTCTTTAATGCATTTCTGCCTCTTGGGTGCCAGTGGAACGAGGATGAGGTGAGCTTCTGACTTTCCGCATTAATCAGCTCACTAAACGATGTGGATTTACAGTCCGGAATCGAATTCATTGGTCCAAATAATTCTTTCAGAACGCATTATACACCACTTCGGGGATCCAAAAATGCAAGTGATGTCTCGAGCATAGGAGCGCTGGATGTCATCATCACAGGGATGGTGCGCAGAATTGAATTTGGTCCTGTTCGTAGGATGACTATCTTTGTCAGACGGAGGCACAATACGCCACAGCGTGGAACGGATATAGATATATAGGGAGGGTTCGATCATCAGATGGACTAGTTGTACTATTGCGTGAGCCGGTATGTGAACCGGCATTCTGATACAATTTCATGTGCTTATCTGATTTAATTCTTCAGTTGGATCCTCAGAGAGCTGATCTTGGGCGCGCATTGTTTCGAGGTTATGGTATGTCTTTCTAGCACTGACGTTGGATGAGGCGTTTCTCACGACCTTGACCAGTCATATCCTCGCGTAATTTCGTCGGGCGATGGAGACATATCGCAAGTGCAGAGCAGCCTGCGGAATGGGAATCTATATTCAGCCTGTGTAAAGAGGTAAAATTGCCACCGTAGTTTACATGCCAATCAGCCTGGAGCGTCGCTTGGCTTAGTGTAGTATTGTGTACTCAACGTCGCGTGTATCAAGGGACTTTGTTTCATGTTACCATAAATCGATACCCATTCAAAGGCAATGGAACAACTTCTAAATTTGGCAAGCGAACTAGAGTTGCGGAATACGGTGGGTCAGAATCTTCTACCTCTGGCATCAACATCGCAAGACTCATTCTCTCATCGGAATACCCCCTATGCTGGAATCAGTTCCTCAAGAAGTCCTTGAACAAGTAGCTTTTCTTGCAGCGGCCCAGAGTCTCGTCGGACCTCCATCGGGCTTACCACCTTTGCTCCAGACATGCCGCAAGATCTACCAGGCACTGTCCTTTGATGCTAACCCCTACTTCTATGCTCGCATATTTACCCATACATTTGACACGACTTCTGTCTTCCGCCGACTCGGCTCCAATGTCAATGTGCCTCGCGTGCTCGCCGATGAGCTAAAGAAGAGGTGGATACACCTGAAACGAATCAGGGCGCGGACGGACTGTCGGATACGAGACGCAGAATCACATCCATCGCCTCCAACATTGATCAACTTGCTTTGGTTGGCTTACCTCATGATGCTCGAGAACGACGGAAATAATGAAAAGCAACTTCTTGACTTTGCCGAGATGGATGCCTGGCTGTTGGAGTACTGGTTTGACGACGAAGGCGCTTCCCTGGCGGTACGCATGGTTCTTCAACGTGCTTGGCCCATTGAAGACGAGAAAAACGCGATCGCCATGTGGCTGTTTTGGTTTCTTCTTAGTCCGAGTACGTCTTGCGTTTGCATTGATCGCATGCGCTTCCACCGACGAGCTTCCACGCAGGTCATATCATACGGAATGTGAATCGATTCCCCCATATGACCGCTATTTTGAAATTGACCGCACTAGCGTCTAACCACGTCTGTCTTCCTCGTTTTTGTCTTATCTGCTTATTCATCCCTTTCCCCAAGTATCCAATATGCCGCCCGACCTGGACTGAATTTCTTCCCCGATCAGAGGCATTGCTGCCACCCAATGTTATTACACATTTTTCCGTGCCATATCGATTAAATCCGCCGACGCTCGCTCCTCCGGCGGTTCTTACCTTCCTCACCCTAGCATCGCAGCTAGTAGTTTCTCACAAGGCCAGTCACACGGAAAGGGACTTGTTTCAATTCCCCACGAGCCTCTCGGTAGCGAGGCGAAGTGAAGATTGGGACACGGACTGGTATCGGTGCATTCGTTTAGCCCAATCCGATGATCACTGTGGGGCATGCTCGGAAACATACGTTTTGGGTTCCGTGGAAGGCGTCTGGGAGGGCATATTTACAGTGAGCATATGCATACTGGTTATGTTTGAATCGGCCTCGGCCTCATCCTTGTCCTTAGTACACAGAATTCGCTGTTCATGCCATGCTGCTCAGAGGAGGCGTGCCAGGCGTGCTCGACCACTGTTTGGTAGCCCACCATCGGCAGACATGGAAACTGCGCGAATACTATCTTACTGATCACCCAGAACTCGCCCGAGAGCTATCTCACCCTCTGGTACCCGGCGATCCTCTCAAGGCATACTTTCCCACAGGCACGCGTTTGGAAGAGCTTTCGGATGCTGCCCAAGTTCAGGAACCCGGAACAGCCGCCATTCATTATTCACGGGCATCGTCCCGTCCCGTTCCTGATGGGCATAAAGTGATGGATGTCATCATCTTG
>JBBPLP010000154.1:438-42445 GCA_038089875.1 Fistulinella prunicolor
AGGCCTAACCTAACTGACCTTACAGAAAACATATAGAATGACAATGAACACGCATGGCATGACCAACATCATGCCCCTTTCCAAGTATGGCTCCATCACGCATAACAATGGCAATCGCTCCTTGCCCTGAGGTAGCTCTATCTATGAGGCACCCATTTGTTCATTGGTCAGGGGCAACAATTTTAAGTAGCTTGACGGACCTCTTCGAATGCTTCACGTCTCTGTTCAAGCAAACACGACGTGGATCAATATCAAAAGCGGCCAAAATGAGGTTACAAACTCGACTTACAGCCGTATCCTCCACCGTCACATCCTGAGCGTCGACCTTTGCCCCCGGAAGTGCCATATCGCCTGCATATACCCTGAGTGTGTCTGAATGCCTATGGATTTACCCCACGACCGCATCACCATACTGGCCTAAATGGTCGACCACAACACAGACGCGTTGAGCAGATGCACCTACTACGAAGCACATAGATCCCCAGACCGCCCCACAAACAACGGCGCCAGTACCGCCGCATTTTGTTCCCTCAGAAATTGCGCACGCATACGTACCGCAGGGTAGTCCAGCAACCTTGAGATACATCCGGTCGTCACCCACACGGAAAACAGGGGAATCAGCTTCAAGTGGAACGTTTGGATGAACACGCGCACGCCTCATGCAGAAAAAATGTACCGCTTGCTTTCTTCTTTCACAGCTAGCAGTGTCTCCAGAAGCCCTAAAATCCGCTGTGCCATCTCTGGGTATGGATACTTCACGAAATGGTGCACGCAGCGTTTCGGAGCCGGGTGATGCGACCCAGAATCGTCACCAGTTGTACCAGTCAACAGCAGATGGATAGCATTCGAGAGGAATTTGATGGACTCGCAACACAAACCTTTAGCGCTTTATCCTCGGATCAAGTTGAAGCTTGAGGGGACACCTGAGATGAGTCCAAATTAGACAGCGTGAGGCTGTGGCTTACGAATTCATCCACTTACGCATGGCAGTGACTCCAGGTGCCGGAGTTCAACGTTCATCGATGTTCATCAACAATCACGCTACTACTTGAGTATCCAACAGCCAGGCTTGCCAGCACCTCCGGTGCTCGTCACATCCGCGTAAGGAGTTGAATCATCGACGATTGATGAATCAATCACGAGATGCGGCAGCCCGGTGACTCAAAGAAACGAAGAGAAAAAAGAACACAATATTCACTATAGTATAGGTAACTTCCAATGATTTTAAAAGGGGGAGCTCAGAGTTGTAGTATTGGACACTCCGGGGGCGAGTTTGGGGGATGACGGTCGAGTGCTGCCACCAGAATATCGCAGCCATTTGTGAGCGGAATGAAGCTGCCGGTGAACGTTTCTGACAGCCACGTGACACACAGCATGTAAAGGTAAGTCTTAGGTACGGGATTATCGCAGTAATTCACAAACCCCAGCGTTGAACCCATTTCATGTTAGACATTTGACGTGGGATTAACGGGTGCGGTAGTCAACCGTACACTCAACGTCTCCCAACGCCTGTGGTACTCTGTCCCTGGAGCCTGTGGAAACTGTTTGGAGCGACCATTTCACTATCCAACCCGTCCGGCTTGCTCTGAGCCTCCTCAGGTGAGCAGTTTGGACTCCATTCGTGTGACCTTTCATCTGTCCATTCTAACGCGTTCCACAGCGTCGTCGGCTTGTTCCTATCAATCTCGACACCCCTCAACTCTCTTGATATGTGTCCACGTTGCCTTCCGGGTTGTCCAGCTTGTCTCGAGCTCCCTCTGGTGAGTTCTTGTCGTCCATGCGTTCCGCTAGTTCGTGCAACCGTGCTAATGTGTTCCTCCAGCCTTTTCCGCCATTTGCAAGCTCTGTTGATGGCTCTCGAAGCTTCCAATGCGTTCGCGTCATTACTGGTGAACTCGACCTCGAGGTTCGCCCATCCAGTTTACCCACCTCGAGCTCCTCGCTTGGGGACACGTCCTATAGCCTACCCAGCACATCTGGAGAGTCCCCGCGACCTGTCGGTGGCTCGATGCAGACTCGTTCCTCGTCCTCGCTCCTTGCCTTCACCGTTTACTGCCATCCTAATGCCCTGCCAGGTGTCGCCACTCCCACCGACTGGACCATGCATCGTGCAGAACGATTCACGCGCCCACCTACGCATGCGAGCAACATTCACCGACCTCAACAGGCTCGACCTCCTCTGACGTCTCTTGCACCCTGGACGCAGTAGTCCCGTCCGTCCCATCCGGGACTGAACAGTGCTCCACCCTCGCTCGCTGAGCTGCCGTCCACACCGTGCCCCCAGCACCCGTATTCGGTGTCAACATTGTCAATCGAGGTAACACGCATGTTCAATTGACTGTTGCGTTCCTCTCACCACTCGATGTCATCATTTGCTGTGCCAACGGACGCATTACCTCTCTTGACACCGACTCGTCATGATTCAAGGTTGCATGCGCACCCTACTTGAGCGTTGCTCCCTCAACACCCGTCGAGCTCGCCATTCTGCCGTCAAGATGCCCCCTTTGACTTACGCCATACACACGGATCATGTCGCCCCATATATAACAGTCGACCCACAAGACCAGCAACAGGGCCAGCGACACCCGCATATATGGCCCAGCTCACTGGGCGAAGGCCACCTCGCCTCCCTCGCTCTCGCTGTCCCTACCTCGTCGCTCCTTTCAACGAGTCGCGGTCAGCTCTTCGATTCTATTCAGAGCTTGTAACTAACGGTATCCACAGGACTACTTGAACGACGACAGCCATCATTATCACAACTCGACGTCCACCCTGCCCGAGTAGCCAGCTCAATTCGGACTTGCTCTGTAATTCGCGTCTTCGCATCGTCTCAACGCCTCACTCGCCTCCTAATTTCCCCACCGTGCGCAGACGATTCATTGTAGAAATTCGAACCAAATGCTCCATCAGTGAAGTGCCTCACCAACAGGCGCCCAAAAGTCGGCAAGTGTCACCACATAACCAGCGCATACTTTCCCTCCAATTCCTCGATAACGGCCAAGAGGTAGGCTGCATCCGTGAGGGGATCTGGGCTTGGCGCAAGGATGCTATAGCTAGTGTTCCATCTGCCACGCATTTCATTGGCGACGATGGGATCGTCGTATCCAAAGATGAGGTCTTGTACCAGTGGGAAGTTGGCTTGCACGAGGGGCGTCAGCAACAAGGAGCCGCCTACCAATCCCGAGATATATGTCGCCGCCTGGAGCAACCCCACGCTATTTGACGATCGTTCTGCCCGTCCAGTGCGTTCAGTATGCCCGCACCAAAGAGAGCCGCGTGGTATCCGCCCCCGCTCGTCGCGATGCCTAAGTTGGGCATCTCCGAGTTCAACCTGCTCAGGATATTGGACACGTACGACAGCAGGGCAACGTTGGTTGCTTCAACGGTGGCAAGGTAAGCTTTCCAGGCTTGCGGGAGCACCTGCGATTGACGCGCTTGGACGTAGGCTGTTTTGGCAGTAGAGAGGGTTTGCTTAGCGTACGACGACCTACCATGCGGATGAGCGACAAACCCTAGGGACAGGTGCCCGCAATGGGCGTGTACACTGTCGAGGCAAGGCTCTGTGCTGCGGCCGGGCCATGTCGTGAGTGATGTAAAAAGAGCCAGGATCCGACGGCGACAGTGTTGGGTCTCGATGTTTGAAGCATGTTGTTCAGATCAGAGACTAACGCAGTGAGAACGAATAGAGTTTTACATGGTTTGAGCAGCCCGTTTATAACGTCCGTGGGGTCCACACATGAAGAAGCTGTTGATGGGTCCAACTGGAACATGCGAGGGGCGGCGAAAAACGCCCTTCTGTGGTTGCTGGGGGCTGCTGTTCTCATTCTTGGCAGCTGTTTGGCGATTAATCATCAACCATGAGGTCTGGGTTAGTCCATTGCAAGCAATGGATCCATGTGATCATCCGCATGCATCGATTTACCACCCGGAGCCGAATGTAACTGTGTCCACCGCTAGCAAGCCAGCCGCGCAGGCCATTTTACCAGACAACGTGCCGCGACGGACCTTTATGGCGGTTACTTGGAGCACCTTCTTTGCACACTAGGGCAGGCGATGAAGACCATTGGATACTCATTGAAGATGCTGGGTTGTACGACCTCTTAAGCTTAAGGCGTAAATAAATCCTATGTGCGTCATCGAGCGTCAGCATCAGCTACAACATCTTGAAGGAGTATCTCGTGATTGATTCCGCTTTGGAGTCGCATATTAGTGAAAGATGCACTCGAAATTTGGGAAACTCCAAGCTTGAACCCAGTCATAGGATCCTCGATGGAAAAAAGTAAACCCTTGCGCGAATCATGCCATCCCCTCTTTCTCTTTGTAAAGTATGATCCCCATTCCCAATCGATATCCTGACCTCCTCGTAGTTGAAACGGTATCCACAGAGCCGGAAAAACTCTATGACGAGTACGCCCAAGTTCTTTCCTGGTTCAATTGGCGTATTTTCGGGTGCATCTGGAGAATGGTGGCTTTTGACGTGATTCCCATTCGCCTTGAGGGCATTTGTGAGTGCATGTAATATGATGTCTTCGAACTCGGCATCGTCCCACTCGCCCCGTTCAGGGCGATTCATACAAATGAGCCACTCCGCAAGAGTTGGATCGGCCGATGAGGATACTCGCGATGTGTTTCTTTTGCACGGACCAGAGGGCGAACTTGACGGTCGTCAATGATCCTTGGCAACACAACATATGAGATTTGGGAGGGTAGTGTCAGGTAAGCGTGGCCAAGGGGTGTAGTTTTTGAAGCGAAAGTTGGTGAGGCGGAGGCAGTTTTCCAAGGAGTCAGTAAACGGGCTGATGAGCTGGTCATGCGGTTCAGAGGCATAGGGCTTTCGAGATTTTTGAGTGGGGAATTTGACGTAGAGGGTGGATGCGGGGAGAAGGGAGCGAATCGTGGTGCGAAGGAAGGAGTTATGATGTCGTGGGTATGCAAGGCGCATGGACCTCCAGTGATTGGGAGATGGGAGTGAAGGGGCTATTTCGGATGCGGCGAGCAGGGAAGTGGTGAACGACGTTTATCAAGCTATGGAAAGTGATCTGGAAGAAAGGTGACGGAATGGTGACGTAGTCGGAAGCGAGACGCCAGTCTCATCGAGGGGTCTGTGGTGTCACCAGAGAGGATGCCACACGAGGTCGGAACCCGCAAAGCGCTCGGAATGCTCAATATGCATGTGACTCAGTTTCATGCCCGAGGGCGACGTTGAGCAGTGAGCGCTTGAGCGCTGAGCACAACCCTGAGCGATTATCGCCGTCACATGAGTCATCACCGCCCTTGTCGTTGCCACCGCCCCCGCCATCGAGCAGTATGTCCTCAAGCATGTCTGGCGTTATGGCAGGCTCTGATCCACTCTCTCATCTACGTTTTGCCCTCGAGATAATGCCCGGTTCACGCAAATATGTCTTCACGCCCGCAACACGCGCAGAGATCCTCTCTGAGCTTTACGACGCCTTCTGGGGCCCATACGCTCATCTCTTCCCTCCCCTCTCCAACTCCAGTCTCCCCATGCACGCAACCCTCAGCCAAGTTCAAGCAGAACTTGGTTTCGCAAGCGCAGGCGCAGCAGATCCCGTGGCTCCAGGTCGCCCTTGTGGTCACATATTCACCAAAGGAGAGAGCTGCTTCCGCTGCAAGTAAGTACCGCCCTCTCACCATCCGCTCCCATTTCTCATCCTCTTCCTAGTATAGGGATTGTGCGCTCGACAAGAGCTGCGTTCTTTGCAGTCGTTGCTTCCGTGCCAGCTCTCACAAAGACCACAGCGTCGGTTTCTTCATCGCATGACAGTCAGGCGGTTGCTGCAACTGCAGTGACCCGGAAGCGTGGCGTGGTAGCATTCAACGTCCCTTCCACCCTCTTCCCCACGACATTGACCGCACCTTTGATGCCTCCTCTGTATCCGAACATGACGTGACCCCAAGAGCCCTTCCAAGGTTTATCGCCGACGTAGACATCCCTCCCGTCCCTCATTACCCATTCCGTGCTGCCTTCCCCCCAGAACTCAAGGATAACATGGCTCGCACCATCGGTTACACCCTGGATTTCCTTCTCAATACTCTCGACTGCTCACCAGAAGAACCGGTCGTGCCCCCAAACAAAGCTGACCTTCGTCTTCAGCCCACCAGTGACCCAATGCAGAAAGACCAATATTCCGTCATCATCTGGAATGACGACAAACACTCGTTCGACGAGGTCATTCAGCTCATCTGCGAAACCACAACCGTGATCGCAAGGAAGCGACAGCAATGGCACACGCCGTCAATGAACACGGTCGTGAGATCATCGACATGAATACCAACGTCCCTCATCTCCTCGAGATAGCCCAAGTCATCTCCAAAATCAAGATAGGCGTCACCATTCGGCACGCATACGACACCTTCCGAGAACAAGTTGTCGTAGTCATTATTGAATGGCTACTTGACCTCACCCGCAGTAGACTCGGAGCAGATGCCCTCATCATCCGCGAGGTCATCACAGCAGAATTGCTCTCACCAAGACGCCGCGAAAGCAACATCTATGGATCTGTGTTCCACGTTCCAGACCTCTCCAACGAGGTTCCTAGTCCAAGTAGGATCGACTGGATGCTTTTGTATCATGCTCGACTGTGGAAGAAACCGCGTATCAGCTTGGAGGAGATATACGTGTCTGTCCTTACCCTATCCCACCCTCACAAACTCACTATAGGTTTGACATTCCATCGTCGGATCTTTCTTACAGCTGACCCCAGCTTTAGGAAGCCATTTCGCTGCCATCTATCCTCACATCGTCGATGCCTATCTCGTTGTCGACAGAGAAGTGGAAACATCCATCAAATACTTTGCTCTCCAGCTCTTTACCATTCCATCCGTCGCAAACCATATCGTGTGATACCACGATCTTGTCACGCGTTTGCTCGACATCATCATCAACTTCTTCACAAACCAAATTATCGAAAAACAGATTCTCAACGCCCCCGCAGACGCCCCCGAGGTCACGGAACTGGACGTGGATAGTTTCCTGTTCAAGTCCAAACGTTTCATGCCCATCTTTAGTGATCTTCGACACCTAGGAGGCGAGGATGAGGTCTAGGAGGCGTTGGGAGACGTTGAGGGGTCTAATCTAATACACTCAGGGTTAGCTGGTTGCCGTTCGGCGCGAGATTGTTCACGCACTCGCAGGCTTTGCAACTAGGCCATGCTCGAACACCGATCTCGTGAATTCCAAACCCGTGCCATTTTACTGTTACGCCCAGTAACATTAATGTGGAACCGAAATGAACGTGCAGCATGTTGTCTACATGCCCTTTACGCAGCCCCACACCAGCCAATTTCCCACCATTCCACAGTCCATCGCCCAACTTTCCCGCATATTCTGCAGTGCCTCGAACATCCATAACCCTCATTAACCACGTGCTTTAACATCCCTAATTCCTGGCTTCAGTTTTTCTCTTCGTTTGTGGGTCTGATAGGTCGCTTGGAACGCTTCTGGGATGCTGAGAGTTTCTCAGGTGCATGCGCTGTCTTTCGCTTGTGCCGTCCGTGCTGACCTACCCTCTCTGTGTAGTACCTCCAAATCAGCTCATTCGACTCACGCTCGCCGTTCGCTTCGTCGACCATTGGGCGACCTTTCTCATCGCTATGGATGCCATATCAAACGTTGCCCAATGTCTCTGGACCCCTTCCTGGCTTCCGGATTGGTTTGACGTCTTCCCATCGCTACCGCGCCGTTTCCCGACACCTCTGGTGTTATATCGTCTGGAGTGTTGGCATCGCCTGCCGACTTGCGCAACTCGCTCTGAGCACTCCTAGGTGAGTCCCCCTGGCTTCATTAGTCCAGCTGTTCGCGCGCTCAACACGTTTCGCAGCTTCTCCAACACGTTCCCAGCACCATCAACGCTCCTGGATGCTACTAGTACATCTGCTTCACCTCTCGGGTTGCATAGGTTGTCTGTGGGTGAGTACCTCTGCTCTGACCGTTTGGCCATCTCTTCTGACATGCCGCTTACTAAGGTCCTTGATACCTCCTGGCGCTCTCAATGTGCCTGCGTCACCCCTAGTATGCTCAACGTCATCGCTCGCATACCCACTCTGCTAGTCCTCAGGCAGCTCAGGTTTGACCGTTTCTCCCGTTTGTACACCCGTACTGACGTTGTCTGTGCCTCCTTAGGTCGGTTCCGCAGGTCCTCATTGCATCCAGACCTCCTTGGCACATCCGCTCGGTCTCCTGCATTGTCCAGCTCGCCTCGAGCACCTCCTGGTACGTCCTCTTCGTCCGTGCGCTCTGGCGCCTCGTGCAACCATGCTGACGCTACAGCCACCGTCCCCCCTTTCCAAAATTCCCACTAGTAGACTCGACGTCACGGCTCGCACGTCCATTCCGCTCCCCCTCAAGCCCCAATGCTCGGGGTTGCGTCCTGTCACTGTGCGGGTCCATCTGGTGATTTCTGGGTTCTGGTACGTCGTTCAGATCGACATCGAGCCGTTCGCAACATTGACGTGTCTCTGTTGCGTCTAGCAACATCTGCCACACGTATTCCTCTGCGCCTCGCGCCATCGTTGTTGTCTTGCTGGCCACGTTCAACACAGCTCAAACATCTGGTCCACTCCCTCTCGTGCCTAGCGCTCAGCGTTTCATCCAGTCGCTGCATGGATTTGTCTGGCACTGCATTGGCTATGACCCATCCACGATCACAGCCCAACCACATGCCCATGGCTCAACCGCCATGCCTACGCCTCAACTACCGCGTCTATGGCCCAACCAGTACCCTTAAAGCCAAATTGCTACATTTACACCCTAGTCCTACTGTTTACAGTCGAACCATACATTTACAGCCCTGCCGCGTCATCCATGGCCCAACTACCCCGTCTATAGCCTAACCACGTCGTTTATGGCCTGATCGACTTGTGCACAGCACCGCCACGTCTACAACCCAGCCGCGTCTATCTACGGCCCAACTGCGTCATCTATGACACAACCGCCGCGCCCACAACCCTACTACCGCGGCTACACCTCAACTACCGCGTCTATGACCCAACCGGTATAATTACAGCCCGACCAGTATGGCTACAGCATAACTCCCGCATCTATCTCAACTGCGTCATCTACACCTAACCAACTGCGTGTATGGCCCAACCGCTACGTTTACAGCCCAATCACTACGTCCCCCTGCCGCATCTACGACCAAACTGCACCATTTGCAGCCCGAACCGCCGCATCTATCCCCCACCTGCGTTGTCTATAGGCTAGCCACTAATTTTACAGCCTAACTGCTATGTTTATATCCCGACCACCACATTTACAACCCAACTGTATCGTTTATAGCCCAACCACCACGTCTACATCGCAACCGCGTGGTCTACAGCCCAACTACTCCATCTACAGCGTAATCGCATGGTCTGGAGCCGAACCATCCTGTCTGCAGCGCAACTGTATCGTCCTGGGCTCAACAACCCCGTTGCAGCCAAACCGCACTGCCTACAGCCCTGACATTTGCATGAGCGCAAGCCCGTGGACGCTAATTCTTCGTATCCCGTACTCACATTGCCTTAGGGCGAGTCAAGGAAGTCAACCATCATGACACAGATGAAGATCATCCACCAGAACGGTTTCACAAGTGAGGAGCTCATGACGTGCTGATCCCCCATCTATCAAAACACTCTTGATGGCCCACAAGCCATTGTTATCGCAATGCACTAGATTGGTCTCAACTGCGTCAGTGCTAGCAACCGTGTACGTTTTAGTTCATTCGCTCCAAATGCACGGCTCGGACCTTATCCCTACCGCAGGTCAACGTAAATCGCATCTTTGACTACTGAATCGAACCATCCCCCTCTTTTGCTTTTCTCCCGAAATCGCTGAAGCCATCCGCGAATTGTGGAAAGACCCGATAATCCCGAAACTTACAGATAGTAGCGAATTTATCTCATGGACAACGCTGTTTAGTCAGTATTGTCACGTTCCATATTTACTCGTTCTTATTCCGTCTCTCCCATCTTCTGCAGTGCCCATATCGACGTTGAAACGTCGATCGAGGAAGTGTGCGCGTTCTATTTGAGCGCTGCCCTCCTCTCGATCCTCAATGATCCCGTCCACCACCTTCTCAAGCGCTCTCTGATGACTCGCCGATTATCTCATCGCTTGTCGATCCGTTCTCTCTGCCTCAAGACAATCCCGCGCACCACAACACGTGTTGTGCCACCACCATGAGACCCCGTTCGATTCCCGCCATCTCCCAACAACTCCCTCACTGATGACATCGACCCAGATCCGACTCCACAGCAACGTCGATAACAACGCCATCAGTTGACACCGGTGCATCCTTTGACTTACCAGCTCGCCCATCGACGCTTCATACCTCATCCATCCATTCTATTGAAAGTCATTTCGCAGGGAACCCCAGGGCCAGTCTCATGAAGGCAGATGCCTTCCGATCGTTCACTCCTGTCGTCTGGGGGTGGCCGGTCTCACAAAAGCCGAGGCCATTCTGATCATTCACTCTCGTCATCTGGGGGCGATGGTCTCACGAAAGCGGAGGCCATTCTGATGGTTCACTCTTGTCGTCTGGGGGTGACCAATCTCATGAAAGTGGAGGCCAGTCCTACTAATCATCTACTCAAGTGCAAATGAAAGTCGTTTGGCAGGCCTGAAGTAGCACAGCGGCCGGTCTCATGAGAGGCCATTCCGATCGAAGGTCACTTAATGAATATTGCACTTGGCGTTTGTCGGTGCAATCATTGTGCTTGTAACACAAGACAGATGTATATTCATAATGCAAACGAGTCATTAAAGCTAGTACAACATTGTTAGTGAGACAGGATGGCGGAGCGACAGGATGACACGAGAAAATGATTGAATTAGTGAAAGGAAAGCAAATGATTAAGAGGTCCTTGTGTCCGTCCGTCAATCGGTTCGTCGGCTCGGGTGTGGGCATGCACAGTCCAACAATATGCAACGTGTCCCAACGAATTTGTGCAAAGAGGCGACGATGGATGGTAGTACTCGTCCTCCTCAGCAATCTCGCTCACCCCTGTCGCCTTTAAAAGAAACCAGGAAGGAAAGTCCTCTGTAAAGGCTGTAGATGTGTCCGCTGCTTTTGTCTCTATTCACCCAGTCGTGAAGGGGACATTGTTCGAGGCCAGAGATCATCTCGATCGAAATTTGGAATGCAATTTACAGCTTGTTGTATGGTGTTGACGGGATGTACACTGACCAGCGATCTCTTGTACTTGTGTACATGAGTGTTCCCATTGCCTGGGATCTCGAAAACTAGTCACTCACCCATATAGGCTCGCATGCTCTGGTTGGCATCCTCATGCCTCCTTGTCGACGACCCAACTTGAAGCACGTGCAATCCAACACAGACAGTATCTTGTCAGGTACGCAATTTGGCTCAGAATGGAATCATTCCCATGTTTCCGCATGTCAAGGAAGTGGACTACGACCCCTCTGATCGCAGGCGATGCTTATTTATACGACCGCTTATTACTCACCTGTCTTGGACTTATGATCATGACGCCGTGCTTTGTAACACTTCTGCATCGAGGCTCCGAATGGCACTGGTGACCTCGACGCCGGAAAAGGCATCCCAGCATCCCCTGTATCACTTTGATGTAGTCTGAAAGGTGAAAGAGGTGCTTGAGACAATGGTTTCACCGTGGTCGGTGAGTCTTAAGAGTCTGTGATGTAGTCAAAGGCGCGAAAGAATGAGGATGTACCGATAAATGTGGCGCAAGTAGCATGGGGTGGGAAAAACAGAGCAGCGTCAGGAAGCCGAAGACAGAGTCTGATGTCTTGCACTTCTACTTCAGAGGTGCTTGTGCGATCCACTGGCACAGGAGGAGTCACCTTGCTGCGCTGTGACTTGCGCCGAGCAAGGGTCTTTTTCTCAACAGCAGGTGGTGAGATTTCTTGGATACCGTCTGAGTCTGAGAGGTGGTGGCGTGCCGAAGGCATGTGGTGAGACTTGGATTTCATTTTCTTGACTACCATGTCTGAGTCCGAGTCATGCAAGGATATTGACTCGACCTTCTCTGCAGAGGGCTTGGCTTTTTTCTTACGAGTCGCTGCAATGTTCTTCTGATGATCTAGGCCATTTCGCTTACACAATCCATTGGCATATATCCGTCTTCCATGAGTGTGGGGAGAATCGTAACTGGGGGCACTTCCAATGATAACGGGTTCGCGGAAGAGCTTTAGATCGCCTAGAAAATAGTAATCAGTGCATATGTATTGAGATATGAATGATGCCACACACTTTCCATCGCTGGGACATGTGTGAAGTAGAGTCCCTGTTTGGATGGGTCATCCAGGCTCGCCAGGAGAGTCGAGCATTCAGCACGAGTGAGATCGGCGATTCCCTTTGAGCCGACCTTTGAGCGTGATGGGCCACCAGGAAAAGGAACGGTATTGGGGAAATTGTGGCACACCACAGCGCTCTTGGTGAGCTTACTTGGTAGGTTTTTCCAAGGGAAAAGCTTCCCCGAAGCCCATTGCTTACAGCTTTTAACCTTCACTGAGGGGAAAGATGATCAGCATATACAGTAATACATTTCGAGGGATGAAAAACCCACGAAGCTCTCGGACAAAAGCACGCCAAACATGGGTATGATCTTCCATTTCCCCAAGATCTTCCACGTCTATATCCTCAACATTGTCCAACTCCTTCACAGAGGTATGATCCTCATCCCCTTGGATAGATTGGCCATTGAAGGCCATTGCAACATGAGCGAGTGACAGTTTGTTACTGCACAATTGAGTCAGGAACCAGTGCATGCAAAAGATGTAAGCACTCACTAGACATGAGCTTTAAAGTGAGCGAGGATGTCATTGTCATCGGCATGACAACACACCAGGAAAAACTAACAAATCATTGGAGGAGATAAGCTCGCAATCAAGACCAACACTTACATTTTCAGCACCAGATGAGGAGAACACTAACCCCAGAGCAGCATCTTGATGAATGACACCCCCAGCCATAATCAGAACGGCTTCAAAGGAGTGTGCTTTAGCCATGCTTGAGAGCTAACACACCGTCAATAATGTCACTTGTATGGTGTTAGGTGACTATGGCACTCTTACAGATTGGGTATATTGTTTCGCGACTTTGAAGAACAAAGATTGACATTGGGTGACAGTTTTATCACCTTCATTTAGAGTCTCTGCCTCTTCAAATGTGTCAAGAATCTTCTGCCATGTGTCTGGGTATGCATCACAAAAGAGAGCATAGCAACACTTCATCATGTTAACTACACCCGACTGTGTCAGCTTTGTTTGAGCGAGTTGTCATTAAGAGGCTTACTACCTGGCGTCGATGTAGTGAGGTCCATGTCCCCAAGTCTTGCTAACTCTTGTTCCTTGTTTGCTGCGTGAAATCTCTGATACGAATTCCAGTAATTTGATGTACAAGACCGAGAGAACTGTTTCATGAATTGCTGGACTACCTGCTGGAATGGCCAATAAACACGACCAGCAAGATTGCTGAAGCCTTGATATATTTTTTCAAAAGCGTCGTCGAGGATGCTGGCAACTTTGGCAGGAGTTCTACCAACCGCAAACACGGGTTCAACATCAAGAAGATGGTCTCCGGTATCATTGACGGACAGTAGAAAAGGATCTGCGCAACTGCGTGAGGGTGGGGATGGTGTTTTAGGTCGCTCGGGTAAAACAAAACTGGACTGGAGGTGAAAGGGGACTGCCATTGAGCTAGCAGCATCCTGGTTGTGTCCCCAGGGAGTAGTTTCGTTTGATAGTTCTTCCTCTGCATCCAGTATGTCTACTGACAGATCGCCAGAAGACAGTTGTTCCTTCGCACTCTGAATCTTCTCTAGTTGCTTCTGGGTAACGGCGGTCACCGGTCTCTCCTCTAAATCTAACTGTAGTATGGTGGGTGGATGGACTTGAAAGGATTGGTCAGAATAAAAATCTTGTTTTGAATATCAGACCTACCATGACACGGCTCAGGTTGAGCTGACGCTGAATGTGACAATCCAGGTTGGTGTTCGCATCCTTTACTATGCACAGTTGTTAAGCCCCCAGTGGAGTCTGAGGGGGCAGGAGGGATCACCACAGTTCCTGTAGTGATTATGGTGGCAGGGCACGCCTCCAAATCTATATCTAGAGACTTGTCAGTTTCTCATAGATAGAGGGACTGATCTCTTACTGGTACTTCTTTCCTCACGACAAGGAGGCAACAAACTGCCAGGAGAAACATTGGCAAACAAAAGACTGGCACATTCGACGCGATGTGTAGCTTGCTGATCCATATTGTCAGTCGTCTCTTCATTCGTCCACTGGACCTCATTGATTAACTTCCCACAACAAGTCTCGGCATCTTGAACGAGGCCAGAATCACGAGTAGTTGCCCTAAGCCTACTGTGTAAACGAGTCAGGGTCTGGATAGGAGGAGGCGATGGAAGCTGGTGACCTCCTCCAGTCTGCTCATCAGAGATGCCGAATGTGATGGCATCTTTGGAAAGAATACACGGTAAGTCTTCACGATCCATCTGCAATGGTTAATCTTAGGCTTTGACGATCTGACAATGTGCATGACATACCTTGGAGAGAAAACAAACAAAGGAAGAATCTCACCCGCAAGAGAGAACAATAGTGACAGTGGTTGCCTGCCCATTCTTATATTGTTGACTGAGTAACTCGTCTCGTCCAGGAAAACGCTTAGGTACTATCTGTTAGGACAGATCTCAATGGATGCAATGAGACATATGCCAATCGCGGCACTTGGGAGGGTGCACAGAGTTTGAGATGAAGATAGTAGATTCTAGCGTTCCTCACGGCCGCTCAGATGTGGTTGCTGAGTACAACCCTTGATTGATCTGATCCATTTCTGATTGTGGCACCATATACCAGAGGCAGGAATATCACTAAATAAACCTGTTCCTAAAAATAGATGAAACAGTGGCTAGAACATGTCACTAAAGTTGACATGACAGCTAGTAGAACATGTAATGACAGATTTACAGAACTGATGGACCTATGTAACTTCATTTGATAATCCCAAGTCATCTGGATTGTGATGATTGCGCTTGGTTCATTTCAATAGGTGATATGCTTCGGGTACTTCACTCTAGAGCTCCTTGCGCCTGCTCCTCTCAGGTAGAGCATAGATATGCCACAGAGCCATTTGTGTGCCCCACATGAGTTTGGGACACTGGGTGACCTGTTGTGCACAGTTTATTACATTAGCTTGCATACATAGCACACATACACCAATATATTGTTGTCAATATTCAATTCATCGGATAGAAGGGCCCACGCTTGTGTGATCAACCCTTCGGGCTCAGATTCTAGTGACAGGTGGAGGACCCTTCATTTGCATGCAGTTCACAATAGAAGGTTGAAACATACTTGATCTGGAATGGTGACCTCACTGGTACCATAGCTATTAGGGGATGATGCGGCCATGCAAGCGCATACTGACTGCCATAATGTTAAGTATTGTTGGGAACGAAATGAGAAATTTGGATGAGTATTGTGGACATATCGAGCAATGGACAGTTCAACCTTACAACGATACCTATTTTAGGCTTCCTCCTCCTCCGTTTGCTCAAAAGCCTGTCATAAGGAATGCGAGGCTTCCACCCCTGCTATTTGATACTTGCTACCATTTTCAATTCTTCATGACTTCTCAACATGTCGAAGACTCACCCAACATGGGCTCAATATCAGAGGATGCTGTCTCATCCGATATAGGTACATTGAGTAGTATTCAAAATCAAAGATAATGTAACACATCGTACATTTTTCTGTTGCAGATGTGCTTGCAGCAATTATGGATGGCATCACCATTGAGGACTCGGTGGCAAACCGGCTAATCGGAGTCATCAACAGAATGAGGGCTCCCCTGCGGTCTGCTGGCTTGGGCAACATGACATGGAATCCACTGGCCCAAACATCTATTAACTCTGTCACTTTGGGATGGCACTCTGATCCTTCTACCCCCCCCCCCCTTCTTCCTTGGATGGTAATAGTGAAGCTGACAATCCCACTGAATCGGATGGCTGTGGCAATTTCACAGACCCTGCACCACCAGTAATTGTGCATCGCAAAGCCATTGATGCATCTGTGCTTATCCCTCCGCCTCCGCCTCCTGCCCAACAGCAGTGGAAGAGACACTATCGCAATGTTCTATACGATGTACCTCACCCTGATGAGAAGCCTCAATTTTACTACTGCATTACGAGGGGCACTTGTACAGGCATCTTCTCAGATTGGTAAGTCACTCGCTTCTACTTTGAACTCCACCTGACCTTGTGTAGGCTGATAGCTGGAAGTTATGTCACTGGGGTGAGCGGCGCACTTCATCGCAAGACAAGGAGCTACAATACTGCTTGCCAGATGATTCACAGTGCGATTGATGCTCAGACGCTGGTGACGATTGTTTGATCATGGTGATGCATAACAAAACGAGTCCTTCTGGCATACCATCCTGTATATATTGCATAGCATACTGAGAGTTTCTTTGGTTCAATGTAACATGCTTAAGGGATATTCTATGCTGGTACTAGAGGAATGCGAAGAACAAGACATTGAAGATACTGCCGGAACACCATAATCTCATCTTCATTAAAACCCGTGAGATCGTATCCTCGAAGTATCGCCGCAACCTGAGCGAGAACCCATAACCCACAGTCGACGGCATTTGTTTGAAGTGGTGTGCACTAATAATTCCCACAGGTGTTCATTCAAGTGGAGCATACTAAGTGTAAACGGACTAACCATAGCTGGAATCGCCAACCACTCGCAAATGGGTTTACGTGGAATGCCACATTTTGTGGTTGCAATGATCGAGAGACGCATAATAAATTTGGCGATGTCCTAGAATAAATAAGCGAGAGTTAATGGGCCGTGAGTTACCATACCTGCAGGTCATTAGCCCATGGAGAGCGCTCCGCAAGACTATCAAACAGTAACAGGCGACGAGAATTAAAATGAACACTGCAGACAACCCAGTGACCCCATGATGATGGTCGATGGATGGGAAGAATCCAGATATCTTTCTCCCAATACCTGGTCCTTAACGTGTTCCGCCATAGATCTTCATTGGATGCATTATATCGGATGCGAGGCAAATCATGCGTCGAGAAAACAGCAACAGAAGAAGCACCAGGTACAAGGTCTGAAAAAAGAAGGGCAGTACAACCATTGATACACACATCATTCAACCGCGCCTCTTGGGACCCCAGGATTTGGATGTCTCTGAGCTCGAAGAAGAGTTGCCCAAAACCTTCGCTGGCTGGGTGAACTTGTTGCGTGACGGGCCCCATAACCACTAGCATATCGTTTGTAATAGTGAGGTCGTCGACTATAAGATTCTGTGTGATGGTCAGTTGGGAATGAGTAATTGAAGCGGATGGGTATTATTACCTCAGGAGCGTCCCACTCAAACCTTATCGTTTGCGGGGTTCTTCTTCTTCTTCTTCTTCTTCTTCTTCTTCTTCTTCCTCATCGCTGCTGAGGACATCTGCAAGCAGAGCTTCTTCTGGAGTAGGTTCTTCATGATTCTCTGATAGTTCTATGTCCTGATTATCCATATCGGCGTCTGGGTCTTCCAAAATATCACAAATGACTGGCTGCAGCCAGTGCAGCTCGATACCTGTTGGTGTATGTTCACCAGAAATGTCATTCGCCAGCCTGGCAGCCTCTTGGGCACGGCTAGCGTAACGCGCCGCAGATGCCAGGGGTGTTGGCCATTGTACCTTCAACTCAAGCATAGTCTCGCGACGATGCTGTAAGATGAGGTGAAAGCGTGAATCTAGAAAGATGTTATTACATATGTCCTAAAAGGTAGAACACTTGCATTCTGGGAGTCGCAAGGCAAGTTCGACGGCAGCTAATTCATTGCCGAACCATCGACACATATTGTCTGCTTCGATACCTAGCCGATGCTGCTCTTCACGACACCGGTCACGTTTGAGGAGTGCTCTAATGCCGTTTCGGACGTTTGGGTCCTCAAGCCACCGTGGGATCTTGCCTTGAGCTGGGGTGATCCAGACATCTTCCAACAGTGTCTGATCGCTACGTAGGTCCGCGAGTTTCGTAGGAAGGGGGGCAGGTAGTGGAATGGTGTAGTTGGGGTCATATAGTCGTTCGAGCCGTTCACAGTACTTGTTGAACTTTCGTATGGCAGACATGAGCGCTGGCTGACGTTTGGCAATTGCCTTGCGCGTCTGCTGGTGAAGCTTCGTGCCTAGTAGAATACTCAGTCTCATAAAGCATAAACAAGATTCTAGGCTAGAAACGTACCTAAGGCGTTGTCTTTTCCGCCAACAGCCCGATCAAGCTTGTCCCACTCGAAGAAGCTCCCGATCGCCCTCTTGCGAATGTTAATTTTGAGGTCACGCGCCAATAAGAGGATCCGCACGAATTCTAAGTGAATGCCCTCGAGTTCTGGAAACTTGTCTTGTACGTTAAGCGACGAATAGAGCACTTCTATTTTCTCAAGCAAGCGATTGTGAGTACGTTCCATGCTATCCAGGGTATCAAGTGCGAGCATAGCTTCATGGTCTCTTTCCATGGCAGCGCGCGCAGTCTGAAGCGCTCGTTCTGACGAATCCAAGTCAGCTTGCAACACAAGCACGCTATCTAATTCTCTTTTAAGTCTGGCCGGTGCATCTACAAAGGTTGAGATTGAGAACATGCAACAAAACCAGACTTACGTGCACGGATGGACAACTGTGCTTCCCGTTGGTCTGCCCACTGGGATCGGAGATCTGGGATCGAAACTCCACAATCATCGAGTACTCTCTGGGCAGCCTCTCCGTGTTCCCAAATCCCTTTCTTCAGACGCCGTTTGAGTCATACTCCAAGATCTCGCAACATCTCTGCTCCGACGGCACCGGCTTGCCGATCGATTAGCCAAAGACGGCGTTGTCGCTGCAAGAAGTTAGTTCAATTTAAACTGTCATAACGTATTGACGTACCGAAGAGGAGCGCTCGATCCCAATAAGTTTGATGAAACGGGACCACAACCTTTCAGTTCCCTCACCATCTGACAAGCCGAGACCCTCAATAATTCGGGGGTTATATACCAGTTGGCATGCCCATTCATGTCCATAAGCGTGCATGGCAGTAGTAGCGAACCGAAGACGGGGTGCAATACCATCACTGAGAATATCATACTGCAATGAAATTTGAGTGGGACGTAATGATCGTGGATTGTAGAGTACCTGAGAAATGGATCGTTCAACCACACACCCAACGTCGTACAAAACGACGACAGTGGCCTGCGGCGGGAGAAGGGAGAATAAGTGTTCGATGAGGGCGATGCTATATTTTTGTTGTTCGCCCGGAGTGTCGATGTTGGCGAAGAATAACGGAATGTCATGACGGCAGATCAGCGCCATGACACCCATGTCATCGTAGCTCTCCATGGAAGTCTTTTGTTTCTTGCCATCCGCTGCTTCATACGATGACTCGCAATGGTCAACCGCCTCATCCGGAACACGCGTTTGCCGTCGCCGTGCTGGGCGCTTGCGTGCTTTCTCGATTCGCTGTCCGACAGAGTCCACTTGCACTTTTGGAAGGAAGTAAATTGGCTCATAGAATGGGGGGCAATCACCTGCTGAGCGGCGGTGGCGATGGTGAAAGTTGCCGTCTGTAGCTACATGAATATCCGCACCATCAGAAAGTTTTCGTCCGAAAGAATTCCCTCCAAAACAGGCGGGGCAATGCCGTACAAGCAGTGGATCACATAATTGAGGAAGGCGAGTCTCCATGGAATGTTCTGATGAATCGGATTCTTGCCGAGGATCGTCAGGCAAATCAGTGCCTGAAGACGGATCCGAGCCCGTGTGGACAGTAGCGATTCGCTCGCGACACTGTGAAAGGACATACTCGGCACGTTGCTCCAGTTCAACGTTCAGGATATCGAACCATTGAATCGCGCGCCCGAGACTGCGTCGGAAAGGTTCTTGAATAGTGTTTCCCTGAGAATATATCAGTAACCAGGCGGTGACCAATCGAAACACCTTACCTTTTTGTTCGTCATACGGAAGCCCCTACGTACATAGTGTGAGTTTAGTGCCAGTGCCAATGCATTAACTGCATCACAGGAGCGCTCGAAAAGCGCTCGATAGAATGCAAGCAACTCCACCGATACTGCTAGTCGAGGCTGGGAAGGTGCCGTGGGGAATAAACCGTGGTACAGAAGTACCTGGGGAAGCGTTGCACAGTTACACGAATGGATTGTAACGGTTGTAAAGTCTGCTATACGTCAGAAAACCGATCGAATGAATGAGGAGGAGCCTTACAGTCGTAAAACAATGCAACTAAAACAGTTTTTTTCAACTCGCAGCCACCCCGGCAACGAGAGATAGTAGGTTCGAGACATGGGACTGGCCTGCCTAGAGTCTTTCCTAAGTAGTCGAGAAAGGGCGTGATGAGCGTGGAGATGGTGGCCTTCCATTGGTCACATTGATTTGACAAATTACGATGCCGGGTTTCAGGAATCGCCAGGTGGTCCACACTATCAAGGGGCTGGTCGACATCTTCGAAGTCATACTCATCGTCAGGTAGGTATCTGGCTCAGGGAACGGGTATTCTTTTCAGGAGAAGCTCAGAATGCATCATTGTTCGCGGATGGAGTACATAAAAGAAGAAATGTACAGAAATGAAATACAACACAATTGGATGGATGTTGGGGACACAAGAGAAGACCTAGGTACGACGCCCCTTTCCCGCTAGTCTAATACACCGCCCACTGCCTCTGGCGACGCTGACTCCACTTCCAGCACGATTAGCAGCGAGAGAACCACGACCACGGACACCAACAATGAAGTTATTGTTGGGGACAGTAGGAGGACGTGGAGTAGGAGAGTCGGTGCGATGGGGCATGGAATAAGAGAGGCCGAGTGAGTCCCCTTCTGTGATGCTGGGTGAAGGGGATGAGAGGGGAGACGAATCTTCAGGGTCTGGAACGAGTTGGTTGGAGACGGTTCCATGTAGAGCGTTGAGGGCCTCCTGGGCGTCTTGATCGGGGTCGTTTTGTCCGCCAGGTGCGCGCAATTGTCGTAAGATGGGGTCATTGTGCTCGTCCATTTCTACGTCGTGGGCTTGGGGGGTCGTAGTTGTACTAACAGACATGCTTGCAGCGGCGCGGGTCAAACTATTGTCCGTTTCAGTGTCAGGGTTGACAGATGTAGTTTTGGTGGACTTCGTCTGCATCTGCTGTAAGCGACCTTTCGGCATGGCCTTAGCGACTCGGCTCTTGGCAGGTCCAGGGCGACCAATGGAACCTTGACGGGTGCGCTTTTCGATGACAGATTCCGTGCGAATGGTGTTTGGGGACAATGGGGCGGGGCGTTTTTCGCCTGCTTGAGGGGACATGATGGGACGTTTGGCTGCTGCAGTGGGGTTGGAAGCGGATGGGTTTCCAGATTCCGATGTGGAATTGTCATCAATGTTGATGTCAAAGAACTCGGTGGAGTCGTCGGGGGCCTCTTTCGCCTTTCCCTTTCCTTTGTGCGATGGTTTCAGATGGGGTTTTGCCTTCGGTTTTGCCTTCGGTTTCGGTTTCGACTTCAACTTTGGCTTCGGTTTCTGGGTGTCACTGTCACTGACGTCTGTGGTTGCAGTGCCAGTAACAGAGAGGAGTTCGATATCGTCGTCGTCGTCCTGTCCCTGGAACATATTTCCTGTGAAATGGACAGTTGGTTAGTTAGTTGTAGATTGATAGTTAGTAGGGCTGGAAATGGAGGTGCCAGGATGTAACGTACGAATTTCAGGGGAGATGAAAGCCATGTGGATCTGTCCCTTGTCGAAGCTGATGTTGTTGAGGAAGACGTCTGGGGTGCCGATAGCGATAAGGCGATATACGTGGACTTGTTTAGGTTGTGGGTAGCGATAGATGCGACCACGCAATTGCTCATCATCAAGAGCAGACCAAGTTGTGTCCTGGAGATGGATGAGCTGAGCAGGGTAGGCGGCAAAAAGGAAGAGGACGATACACACAACCATGACGAGAATGTTAGCACAGGCCAAATTGAGACCGACGACACCGACGTTTGAGAGAATGAGGACGCGAGGTCCTTTGATTCTTGTGGATGTCCGGAACTGATCGAGTGCTTGTAGACGTTGTTTCGTGGACATCTTTCCATGTAATTCAACGGCATTGATGGAATGAAGTTGAAACATCTGAGATGAGTGGTGAGTGGGAAGAAGCATCGAATGAGAATGATTTGCATACGTCCAATATTGCCTGGTTTGAAGAGGGGAAAGCAGAGTAGACGACTATACGGTCACATTCGGGGTAAATTGTGTTGTCAGCGATACCGACTGAATTGAGAACGAGGGCACGTCCGAGATGGTCACCGGATGAGGTCATTTGGAGGGGTTGACAACCGTCGAGATGGAGGTGATGCTTGACAATGCGGGGGAGGAGGTCGAGTTTAACAGTGCGCTCGGTACTGCTTTCCCATTCTTCGATTGAGGTTGGTTTGCGCCAGTAATCGCCAAACTTTGGATTGAGGCGGGGATGGAGCATGGACCGACGAAACTCGATATAGAAATTCTAAAGTGAAGGTATGTTAGTGCTGATTGACGACGAGGGATTGTCTGTCCTGGACGAACTCAAGTGCATGGCACGTGATGGCAAGGAGACACCGGGTGTGCCATGCTGAGGCAAGGACGACGGGAGCACGCATGTCACAGCAAACGAATAGCGAGTGGACTACAGGTGTGCCTTGCCGCAGAATGATCATAGAGTGCACATCCGTCCGGAACGGTCATGCAGACTGCGGGTGCACCATGCTGGGAAGAATGAATAGATAGCCATCGTGGGATGTCCACCCTGGACAGATGTGTAGAGAGAGTCAAAGTACAAATCATTTACCTTTCGAGTATCTGATACCGCGACGGGATTTTCCTTCACAATGTCCTTTGCATAACTGCGGAGGTTGTTCATCTCCCAGTCATACATACGGACTTGCAGATCGTGTTCCATATAAGGGCGCATGCCGAATATCTTATTTCCAGCGTTGTCCAATGAGTTGATGGTCCTGCGAATGATGTGTAAAGAGAAGCGATCGCGTATTGTTTGCATCCACTGGTGCATAACTTCCGTGAATTGGAGTATAGGGGCATTGGGATTTGATTTTCCAACGAAAGTGCCGCGCAGCAACGATCTCGCAGAACCGCCTTCACGCATCGACTTGTTGTCATTCCTGACCGCACGGTTGACTTCGCAGTTGAGCTTCAAATACTCCTCATGATCGAAGAACGACTCAATCCCCAGCAGTTCACCCATGATCCATAAGTCCTGTAAATATATGATTAGGTAGATTCGCTGAAAACCAATAGCACTTACTTGTAGTTTCGTGGTGACTGGAGTAGCGGTCATAGCAATCACTGATGAGGATAACCCTCTGAGAGCACGCGCAGCCATATGGATTACATTGTGCTTGCGTGCCGCGTGAGCTTCATCCAATACGAACAATGCATAAGTACGACCGAAAACTGTTTTGGACGATTTTGACTCAAAGCGTGGCCCTGGGATTGGTTTGCCAGCGTCTTCCTTCAGACCCATGCGATAGATTTGGGTCGCATCATCACATATCGCCTGGTGTGGATGTGGATCAGCGTCTGGAATGATGTAGAAATAGACGTACTGTCGAAGAAGCCAGAACGATTCTCCTGGCCTTGGGCTGCTTGCTCTCATCGTACAAGACTGACCACCAGGACTCGCGAGATGTCATTTTGCCGAGGTAAGGGAGTATGTCGAAAGAATTTGGGTGAAGGAAACGTTCCATCTCGCGCTGCCACTGGTCTTTGAGGTTGACTGGGCACACGACGACGTGGGGAGCATCAGGAATATTTCCGTCTTTACCATGAAATTTACGATCCGCTGCAAAGCATAGATAAGCCACATGAATGAGGTGGAAAGTTTAGCACTTACCAAACACACCGGGGAATTTACTGTGCTTTGCATAATGTTCTTGATAGAAGGCGAGACATGCGATGACGCCGATCGCCTGCAAAGTCTTGCCAATGCCCACCCCGTCCATAAGCATCACCGGCTTTCCTTCAAATGTCCTCTCAAGCATGCGATAGATTCCGACCAATTGATGCCATCGCGGTTGTAGTGGCTGGCGAGCACCTTGTTCGTCGTTGAGCCACCGCTGTCCGTCTTCAGTCCATGGTGCGATGCGTCCGTGAGGGTCCGTCCATTCCTGGAAAAATGGCAACCGCTTGTTCGAGAATCCGATTGCTTTCCAAAGGTCATCTTCGCTGCAATGTTGCAGTTCCTCGACGCCTTCTCGCCAATCTTTGAGCTCAATGCGTTCATCGAGATCGATTTCAACGCCTTCCAAAGGATCCGAGGTCAGGTTTTCGAGCGTTGCTTGAACGAGCAGATCGATGGCCCGGACCTCCTCTTGACTCGCCAAATTCTGCAAGGCGATGCGCAGAGAACGGGGTAGTTCTGTAAAATAGATCATGAGTACCTTACAAGATTATGAAATAATACGTACTGTTGATTGCGTCTACTTGCTCGGGATCGTTGCGCACCGCGCCAAGGACGGCCTCCATTTCTTTCGTCCATTTGTCCAACCTTTCGAGTGTGTCCTTGTCCGAATATTTCACCAAGACGGTCACGAGCTTACGAATTCGAGTAAGAAACGTCTTGATTTGGGCTGCCGTCAGATCCGCGCCCTCCTCGTGAAACTCTACACATGTTTAGCACCGAGATACAGAGTAGATCGTCACTTACTGTTCCAATCGTTTTCCACCTCCGACAAGACAGTATCCAACCGTTTTTGCTCACGATTGATCGAGTGGCGGTACCTGTCCCATGTCCATATGAGCACTGAATCGACAAATTTCCGGATTGATGGCTTTAATAAATTCGGTGTTGCGTAAGCCTCGTCGCCGAAAAGTTTGAATGCAAGATCGTTGCGAGAATCCAGTAGTTGTGCTTCATCGGCCGTAGGTAACTATGAATAGAAATTAGAAACGCTCTACTCGGTCAACTAAAATAAACATACCTTCCGAACACCCAATTCCCCCATCGTCTGATATGGGCTCTTGTTAGTCTGCGTGAGGACCTCGTCGACCGTGCTGTGGATGTTCCACGTTCCGAGCGAAGACGCAACCCAGTCCTTCCAAGCCTTACGACCGGCCGCATCGTTGTCGGCACGCTTCACCCTACCGTATGATGTTTGCTGTTCTTCCGATTTTGACCATAAGTTCTTCGCGAATGCCTCTACTGACCGCGCGATCTTGACTGTCCATTGGTGGACGTAAGGAGCTTCATCTTCGTCGTTGTCGTCGTTGCTGGTCTCCCAAGGAATGCCGTGAATTTTCGTGATCCCCTCCCACATCGGAGTCGACCAGGGGAGTCCCCCCGTGTTGCCCAACACGAGGAGGGCTACAAAAAATGGCTGACTGGGCATAAAGATTCGTTATGGCAGTGAAGAGATATTCAGTGGGGGTAAGAATGGTAAATTGTCGCATAAATGTCTAGTAATGCACCTATACATATTGTTACTGTTCGGATGCGAGCTCCATTGATTACTGTCCCCGATGTAATACAGCAAAACGCCGTGATGATCAATAGCTGTGCGTCGCATATACAATACGCGATATCTAGAATAAATGGAAGGCGATACGATACACCCTACTCCCATCAACACAGATCAGTGTGCATATCCTGAAGAATTACGAAAAATACCATCGATCTGATGAACGTGCCGACAATCTCATCATGGATGCATTCATGAGGCCTTGAGGTCTACATCTGCAAGAGCGGCTGTTACGTTGCGTTTCTGAAGGTTCTCGCGGGGCTATGCGTGGGCCTAGTGTGTTACGACACAGTTTCCTTTTTTGACATGCAGCTGGAGCGAGGTGAGTCGGCTACGAATTGTAGATGGAGCGCACCGCACCGTGCATGCCAGGTAATACGTAATGGAGGGCAGACGTAGATCAACATTTGTCCGTCTTGGACGGACATGCGCATCACTCACCACCATCCGAACGGCGCTCAGAGGATTTCATGTTGGGCTGTGGGCCTGCGGACACTTGAGATGGAGCTTCGTCAGACGCGGCAATCGGGAGTGTGCGGTAGCTGTGACACGTTTCCTCAAGTTCGTTACATAAATTGCCTCGTCGACAGTCACGCGACCTCACGGCCCAAACACGAGTATCACATTCAACAGCCCCTCCGGGCACTCCTGGACCGGGCGGTGCTCATCAAACGGTCAATTAACAAGTGCAAGACACAAATGTACAAACTATGACAACCCGCATGGACGTAGCAACCTTCCTACCCAACATACAGTAATCGGATTGGTGAGCACTGGGGGACACGTATGCTGGAATGTACGTAGATGATTATGCTTTCAGTAGATGGACTTGGGGAATTCCGACCAGTGTCAGCGCAAACCTTGCCTGTTACTCGGGGAGCTGAACAGGTCATTAGAGGAATGACAGTCTATTGGATCCAACGAATATGAAAATCGAAAGAGGGGCAACAAGTGTAAGATTAGTTAGAGAGTTGCGATCTGAATCAAAATTTGAGGGCCCAACAAATGGATCGAAGAAGGAACGGAAGCGACCCCTTGCAAGCAAGAAATAACACCCAGAGTAAACCCTGGATGCCATCGGACTCGGCTGAGGACGCGAACTTGCAAGCTGGAGCCAAGGAGGCTGCTGGCGCAGGTCGCGCTGACATGGACAATGGTGACAGCTAGGCACAGCTATGTGATAAAACCCTGTGCAGACGAGGAAGAGGATGTCAACGGAGACGATCAACCAGTGAGGGTCAGCACACCCGCTATAATATTTAGTGAAGATGCACCGTACTTGATCAGCGTAACGCTCGGGGGGGAGTGCGGCGTACACACACGTGCCTGCGCTTGTCCAAACACTGGGGATTGGACTGGAGATAATTCAGTCGAGTGGTAGATAGAGCTATTGGGCTGGCAGTTAGACTTAGGAGCAGTGACATTCGCGTTGACGAGGTGGGCACCTCAGTTGGGCGGGAACACATCGGTTTGGCTGTAAATGAGTCGGATGAAGTTGTAAATGTCAGTCGGCCCCGTACCGGAGGAGAGACCGAAAAAAAGGGGGTGGGAACTAAACGCAGAGACAATGTCTGACGTAAGCACAGTCACGTACTCGATTTATTGGTTGCAGTCCTTGCAGTGATCATGAAGTCACGTGACATGACCGCATCCGTCTCTGTCCCGGACGGACCGTGACACTGCATGCCGCCGTGCGTATCGACGACGGCGACACCATCTGCGTCGACCTGGACCCCTCACAACGGCAATAGCGACGACAATGTCGCAACAACGTCACCGTCGACACTCCTGCCGACACCTTCGCAACAGCCGTCCCGTTGACATCCGAGCTGGACAGGACCAGCGGGGGGCCTCGTCTTGTCGACTTTGTCGAGCTCGCCGCGTCTGTCAGTTTCTCACCCGTCCACATCGACTACACGTCGATTCCAGCCATCACAAACGGCAACGACGGTTTATCCGTCACCTGCAACCACCTCCGTGGACTCGTGCGTCTAACGACGCCACCACGATTACGCCGTCGACTCCGTCTTCATGCTCACCAATGACGCGGACACCCATCCCAGCGTCACCCTCGTCGACTACCCATCGACGACATGCCACACGTGCCCGGCTCGTCTCGACACGACGACTCGCGCAGCGTGCATGGCCCGTCCGTCCTAGATAGGACAACAACGAGGGGGAGAGGAGAGCACCGGTTGCTCGTCCTCCTCGCCATCTCGCCCCCACGTCGACCTCACCCATTCGTCCTGACGGCACCACCGATGACACTCGCACTGGCCCAGCCGAGCAGCCAGGGGGGAGTGCGTGCAGAGCACATTCGCTGAGCACAGAAAGACGATGACTGGTTCTTCGTTCATGTAAAATTTCTTATCTCCGTTGGAGGAAACATTGAGTGGGGCAGATGGTATGTGCTGCATGACCCGGGTCTCTCAAAATGGAGATCTTACAACTTGCAGAGTTCCCTCAGGAGTCCACCGGCATGCTCAAGCGACATATCGCGGACGAGGAAGATGCGCGTATGGCATACTATTTACCTCTACCTAATTCGGTGGATCTACCTTCCAATACCGATGACCCTGAAAGACCGAAAATACCTGAGGGAACAGTCGATGCACCTCTTGTCCGGTTATATATCTTTCTGCGTGGTATGGCCCCCAGAACTCGTGAACCTTGGTTCACCATGCTTCAGTAGAGATGATGTCTCTTTCGTATCAACTCCAAATACTGCGGTACCAGGCTAGTACTTCGCATACATGCAATTTCGTAATCTTTTCCTCAAATTCTTTTAACCTACTGGCCTTGCGCATGTGCAATCTTGGATGGGGGCAGTATTAAAAAGTTGAGCTGTGGAACGGTAACAAGAAGCTTCAGTATCGTATTGGTTGTAAGTGCCTCGATTTTTCGACCTTGAGTAATCTCAAGTTATCATCAAGACGTCCTACTCCCGCCACTGTACCAGGGCGCGCACAACCTTTAAATCGCATCAAATTGCCGCCGCATGGAGGAACGCTCACTATTTCGATCGTCGAGAATCGTGCGAGCCCCAAAATTGGCGGTGGGCCTGCGAGGTCGCCAACGGCCCGTATGCTATCTGAACTTCAACTCAGAGCAAAGCTTGGGGTCAGCACGACCGTCGGACGAAGTCGAAGGACTCAAATTTGAAGTCAAGTGGGAGACTATGAAAGGCACGCTAGGCGTCGTGATCGATCCGGATGAAAGCAAGGCGGTCATCGGGGAGCTTTTGGTGGTCAGTTTTGTGTGAGTTCGGTATGATGGTACCTAACTTGTCTTGTAGGCATCGAGCAACCTTGATTTCGAGGGGATGCTGTGCAAGGTTATCAATGTACATGCCAGAGGTATCCTTGCAGTGTTCCAGCTTCAACTTCAACGTGGCCCGACGCGCAATGTATTTTCTCCCAAAGGAAAGGTTGTTTTGGACTCTTATAGTCTATGTTTTCAATTCGTTGGCGGAAAAGATACCGAACCTGTGCAGGGAGACATCATGTCCTTCGTGTCCATCTCTGTGTGGACGGTCGCATGAACCTTCAGGACACGGGGGACCTAGTCTCTGCTTCCCGTGGGCCTCGATTTGCAATCCTTCAGAGCGCTTGAACGACAATCCCAGCATGCTGCTGAAAGGCTTGGTCAGCTACGATTTAACGTAAGTCTCGGATACATTCCATTTACATACATGAAAGCTGATGCGACGTATTGAAACACGATAGACAATCATGGACCTCGTCGAGCAGAAGGTGAGCTACCTTGGGCCTGCAGGTATTCCGACATCGCAATTTCTCCAAGGAGGATATGCGATCTTGCTTCCTCGTCCTGACTAACCGCATAATTACGTACCCCCCAGAGATACAAAAGTTGGGTCTATTAGCAAGAGGCATGATGTACACCAAATTCTCCAACTTTTCATCCCATTATCTCGTGCTTGTCATGACCGAAGAAGATTTTCAGTATGCACTCATCTTGGTCAAGGTGTTACCGGATAGTATGTATGGCAGCATGATTATGGAAGATATCGGGTGGTTGGACGTTCGCCGTAAGCGGAGGAGCCTCGTGTAGAGCAAAAACGGAAACACAGTGTTGCCTCGTCTGTGCATAGCACACTCCGAAGGGAAGATAAGTAAGTTCTACATGACGAACCTTATTATTACCATGCCTGATCTGCCACTAGCTGCCACTTGGAGACACAAACCCTACGAGAACTCTATGCATACTGATGGTAAGTAGCTCCATTCCTGGCGGTCGCCTGTTTCGAGCCTGCATGACGCATTGTCAGCGTGCCAGTTGCCTATACGAGAGTCGAAGCCCAACTCAAGCTCCGCGGTATTCCATACACACACGCCCACCCGGCCAGTGTACTCCCCCAATTTTCCACGCTATCCTACATGTACTCTTCCCTCACACGCTCCATACCCGCCCTCTGTGTTCATTCATCAGACATCCTTTCCGGCGCTCCAGCAGCCGAGGCAGAGATGCCCAACATTCGTGTCATACCACTAAATTGATGGTCGGATAAGAAGGCTGAAGTTGTGACGTGTGTCAAGCTTAAATATGTGCAACAGCCTGTCGGGAAGCGGGCTGCGACCAAACGGAGTAGCAGTGGCATTATTCGACCGTCCAAGAGGATCATCTACGATGCGACAGAAGCGGTGGTGTCGTTTTTGTCAGAGCAAGTGGATACCTGCGTGGACGAGTTCCTCGAGGAGTGGAGTGGGCAAGGGTATCTCCAAGATGGTGGTGATTGCCCAAAATGCTGAGGCGCTTGAACACATTTCGGAGAATGGTTCGTTCGCTAACGAGGGTTATTGATATAGTTGCCCAGATGGCGAAGGAAAAGAAGTGGAGGGACGTCCGACTCCTTTCGTTCGATCTACAAACCGTCGAGTTTGCCTACTCTGCGGCAAGTCATTCTCGTTCTTTCCAACATAACCCCTAACCAACGATACATATACAGGACTACACCATATCAATTAGCTGTACTGATCAACTCTCCTCCACGGGCGGTTCCTTTGAACTCCGTTTCTCCCGTTTCTCCCCTTCGATTGTGCCCACGAATCCAAATACCCTTGCGCCACCCCCAGCTCCGTTCATATGACCCCATCTTCGATTGAACCCACACGAGGAAGCTGAGCCATATCTTCGCCAGATTTTTCGGCATGGTCCCCTTGTACCATCGCTTCATCGTCTCGCAGGACTTCTCTGGGACACATTACCGATCGCCGTCGAGCTTGATCGCCTCACAGCAGGTGCAAGAGAGGAGCGGGTATCACTTGACCATGGGAGGGCAAGCAGACCAAATCGTCCCAAGAACCGTAGTTTGATACAATCGTCAAGGGCATGGGCTAGTGGCGGGGTGCTGTATTATGGTGATCTTAGGTATGCGTCCCTTCCTCTTCCTTCTTCCACGTCTTTCTCCAAAACGCCTCACGTACATAAACTCACACCAGACACGCGCTCGACCTGAGATTAATGACTGGGAAACGTATCGCTATCTTGGATGCGTCGTATTCGGTCTTTCGGGGGAACAGCCCGCCACCTTTGCAGCCGGATTCGGGCTCCGGTCAAGGTACGCGCTCGGGTTCGGACCTGGATAGGACTGGCCTTGAGGAGAACCATCGGTCGCCATCAATAGCCACAAGTTGTAAATCATCCACGTTGGCGTTCGCGAACTTGCATGGATTCGCTTCCAGCATTTCCCCATGAAGCGTGATCGCTGACGACGCATATACATCACACCGACATGAAAAAAAACAAAACACGAATCAGAGCGCATGGAGAAAGAGGCAAGGGGTGCATACCAACAGCCATGCCGCTAACAACAGTGCATCCGCACTCACTTTACCAAGCGACGACTGTAGCATTTGGATCATCGCGAGCGACATCGATGCATCCCGTGCATGTGGCACCGCACCTTTTCGTGCCATCAGTGCAAGATTGACCCAAAACAATTTTTCGGCATCGTTGAGCGAACACAAGATATTTAGGGTCGGCAGCACCAACGAGGACTCTTTGTCCCCCGACATACCCATCGGGAGCGCAACCGCTGTGTCCGGAGGTCAACATACAGGGAATGGTATGATATACAAAGATGACAAGGCGTACTAAACTCGGTAAGCGAACTCAAAAAACATATCTAGATGGAACTGCTTATATATAAACACCATCCAGCTTCAACTTCACCCTAATCGCATGTTCTTCTCCCTACTATTCCGGAGTGGGTCAATGCATTTGTCGCTTGTTCACGGAACGGACGCACTTTGGTCTCAGCTGACGTTGGTAATGCCATCAATCGATCGATCAAGCCCTTGAAGACATCGTCGTTGTCGTTTCTTAACAGCCAGACTACCAATGTGAATGAGTAAGCAAGATATTCAGGGCGAAAAGGCGCGACTTACTGTGTCGACGGAGAAGGGCGGAGAAGAGTCTACACAACCACACCCTGCTCACCATTCACTACCACGCCCATCGGCAACGGCTCGAGGCTTGACTTTCGTCGCCTCAGGTTCAACACAACCCTAGTACATCAGCCCAATCCTACACTCAAACAAAAACAAGACAACGCACCTGCCATCAAACGAAACAATCTTCCGTTCCCACTCATCCAACATCTTCCACGCTCACTTATAAGGTTCCCCGGGATCACCTGACGATCCTTCTGCCCTCCTCTGCTCCCCACACACGAGCTCGTAGTCCCCTTGAGCCTCTGCGCATCCGCTGCATCGATCTCCAGCATGCCACCCAAAAGACACGCAGCCCGATCCAGTGCCTCCCGCCCTTCGATCAGCGTACCTTGCCTCAAGAGAACCTCTCCGCATAGGATACAAGCCTGTGCATCCACCGCCATCGCAAGCGTACTTTCCGCCAAATCGATTACCTGCTGGACGAAATAGTGCCTCGCGCGGCGACCCACGTACACGATACGCCTGTGCGAAAAGAGCGTCGGCACGAGATGCGAGAGGAGCCACCATGAGATGGCGTCGACGGTGGTCGATCCTGGTAGCATAACTAGAGACCTGGAACGGGTTCGAACTCAATTTTGTTGCTCCGTTACTGGGTAGGTTAAGACGCGATGATGCACCAATTGCACGATTCCAGAGCTGCAAGTATTGTAGCATGCTGCACAAGGCGCCCACGGCGTTGTCCTGGGGCGAGTAGTTAACAGCTTCGAGCAGTCACATCGCAAAAACTCACTACCTTAGGATATTGAACGGTAGTAGCAAAGACATGACATGCCAACGCCGCCCGCTCCAATTGCTCCATGCACATTCGAATACGCTTCACTGTCAGCGTTGTCTTTTCCTCAGTGATCACAGCAGCTTCTAGACCCTGAGCGTCGTGATAAGAAATCACACTATAACCAACCTTATCAAGTAAACACCTTCTAACGTTGTAAACAAACATACCTCGCAAGAAAGTTATCCCCTAGAGCAAGCACCATGTACCTCAGCAGGTACACCTGCCTTGGGCGCGTGGGTGCATTTGTTGAACAAGGGCCTTGCACGTTTCGATTTACCAAGCTTAATGTATTCGTGAGCGAGGTCAATGCAAATCACAGAATAGGCTGTAAGCAGTGCTGGTAGTGAACTCAGTAATACGTAGTGACACAATTGTAAGCATATACACCTTCTGCCGGAATAGGGACCTGGCGTTCATCCTTAACCAGGCTCATCGAGGAGAATGAGACCTTGCAGGCTTGGATTTCACAAGACAAATGAGTACGTTTCCGTTATCCAAGCCCCCATCACATTCTAACGCAACATTACTATCCAATCATTCCATCACAATTCAACCATCTCCCAGACAGACAGGGCATAGCAAGCTTCATCATGCCCTCGCATCCCACTCCTCATTCAACCTTCACCCCCTCTGTCACATCGTCTGTCCAGGACGGACACCCTGCACCCACTCCCCTCCAATACCTTTGTCGTCTCCCAACAATCATCCTTCTAACCCTCTGTCACACCATCCGTCCAGGATGGACACTCTGCACCCACTCTGTCCACCACCTTCGTCATCTCCCAACAATCATCCTTTGGTGATGTCCATGCCCGCCGTCCATCCTGGACGGACATGCAAGCCCCATATACACCCCAACACCTCTGATCTAACACCCTTTGTCCATATCCCTTCTCATCATTATCATTCTCTTGCTTTTGAGGGAGTCGTTATTCTTTCCAATGCATTTCCCCAAACTTAACTTCAAAACAATTTCTTTCTATTTACCCGATCCTCCAGATATGGTCCTTTCCCTGACCCTGTCCATTACGACCTACCCTCGGTCCACCAATTCAAATATCTTGCCGATCCTCCGTCAATTCATTGCTAAGTAATATTTTCTTCGGTGTCTATCATCTCACATATATAATCCCCCACATCCCCACATCCCCCCATTCTTCTCCCTCTCAACTTCTCTCTTCACTTCCTCGCCCTCTGCAACAATGCCTGTTCGCCCTTATCCTGATGATCGCGAAGAGAACGCAACTCAACTAACCTTGGCCGAGTTTGTTCACCGCTCCAATGTCTTGTATAATGAGATGCAGGACGACTCTCTCTCTGAAGAAGACTACCTCTCTGCTTCAAAGAATTTCTTTCGTTTTGTTCTTGCAGGTCGTGACTCACAAAACGGTATCTCAAAGCATATAACCCTCAATGCTTGTCAGGCCCTGGTGAACCCTGTTGGCTTCGAAGTCACAAGAGACTATGACTCTCTCATTGGCGTAACTCATAATCTACCATATTCCTGCCATCTCTCCCTATTTCCTGTTCCCCCCTTCAAAGATGTCCTTCGAAAACCAAATCACATCAAGGCTATCGCCTACAGAGCTGTAAGCATTCTTCACCCACCTCTCCTCTTCCCTCATTCTCATTGTCATTATCATTAGGACCGTCAGATCCTTGTGCCCATGTGCAGTATTCCAAACTTCGGTTTTGCTAAGTTGGGTCTTCGTGGTGTAGTTCGTGTATTCTTCCCTTGCATGTATCAACGCAACGATCTCTCCGAAATTACTCAAGAAGACTTCAAACTCATCTACGATCAGTGCCTTCGTCCTCTCATCATTGACCTTATGCCCAATAGTGCCACTCATTGGCCTATAAGCTACTCTGCTGCTCTCACTCTCTATCGTGACAACAAAGGCCGCATTCATCCTGGTTCCCTTGACATCCCCTCACACCTCCTCTCTACATTTGCTGATCGTTATCTTGCCAAACTGGCCACCATCCGTCCTCATTTCCATGATGCTTATTTCATGCATGAACTCAGAGGCTGGAAGGGTGCCACCATACATGATCCAATGAACCTTGAAGACAGTACTAGGGCACTCAGTGACATGACTAAATATCTCAGGTTGGATCGCATAAACCACTCTCGTTGGCAGCTTGATGTTGCTCTTGAATTTGGACATCCTGGTCATGTTGTCACTTGGCGCTCATCTGCCCATGCTGCCCTCCTTGCACACTGTTTACCTTCCTTCGATCAAGACAAGATTGTTTCTGTGATGAAACGCAGCTCTTTTGAAGTTGATAGAATGATGCACACACAAGACTTTGCTGGTTTTCGTCTACCTCTCCATCCTAGGGGCCATGATGATAACATCCATTACCTCCAAGCCTACACTACAGAGAAAACCATGGCCTACCAACTCCACCATGGTCTCTTCTCCAATAGAGAAGCAAAACAGGTCCTCTCTCGCCCATCTCTGGAGAACCTTGCTAGCTCCATTGATCGTATGAGCACACTTATCTATGACTGCACGGGTGACAACTTGGATAATGATCCCCCCCTTCCCCCTCAAGATGGTTGTGCTCGCATTGAAGTTCGTGTCCCCTTAGAACATGCTCTTGATGTCCTTCGAAACCCTGGCATTCCCATACATCTCCTAAGACAGTCCCTTGCTGTCATCCCTTCACGACACTGGTGGTATGTCTTTGTTCAATCTTATCCCTCACTTTTTTTACTCACTCTCCATCTTCCTTTCTTCATTCACTAGGTACTTCAAATGGTTCAGGTTAGCGGGCATCTATGCCATCATCAAGAACTTCACAAACAGCTCCAGCATACACCGTCAATCTGATTGTGCCCTGGCTCTTGCTGCCATCATGATATGGATCCTCAATGGTCTTTATCATCGCACAGAAAATCATTTCATAGCGCTTGCTAAAGAAGCATGTCAGCGTGTACCAACCAACTATGATCTTTATGATCCTGACCAAGAGGACTACTTGGATGATGATGATCCTGCATTTGCTCCAGTCATGTTCTCAGCAGGCTTGTATTTCATCTGTGACATTGTTGTCGATGACAGTGGCACTTACCGTCTTCCATTTCACAAGTATTTCACTGAGGATGCCATTCTAAAAGCTTTTCGCACCAATTTGCCTGAAATTAGGACTATCATGGGCATTGGTGACACCCTTCCCCTTACCCGTCGCCGAGGAAATGTGGAGAGATCCAATAATCGTACTGCCAGGCGAACTGTTGCTGCTGACAACATTCGTCCACAAGACCGTCAACTTCCTGAAATCAACATCATCAATCTCGAAGATATTCCCATTAGGCCATCCAATGCTGCACGTATGGCAGGTGATGATGTTGACCATTTCCACAACCATGGAGGTGGAAATCGCAACCAACAGCCAGAAGCACTGCATGGGGAAGATGATGACCTTCATCGTACAATTCAAAAATTGTTCGAACAGTTTTACATTGACATCATCGAGGAATCCCCAAACAAGAAAGCTGCATCCGATGGTTCATGGACCAATATTCCAAAGGAACTTCGGCCACAGGAGGCAACTGAACAACTGTTCATGGACGTAGCATTGCCTTTCTCTCAACTCCAGTATACCATTTGTGGTCAACCATACTGGGAAATACATTTCGACAGATTTTTTCCAGCAGTCACACCTCAGACTGTCATGCAAAATTTCCGCAAATGTTCATACTATGTGAAGTGGCACCAGCTCAGATCACGTCTCAGTGCACAATCAATCACTCGTGTGCGCAAAATTCTCTGGTCAAAATTCAATACTCTTGCTTGGGTTCCATATACTCAGTCAGACAGAATGTGGACTACACGTTCAAATATGGGCCGAAATTGGAAGACATTGCCGCTAGGTCGCCCTCATGCAGGTCCTCAGATAGCTATCCATTCAGATATTTATCAACGTCGCCTTGGTTCTCCTCACATTCGTCCACCCCCAGGCCCAATGGCCAACCCAGCGGAACAACAACAGCCACAGGATCAAAATCAACAGAGACAACAGAGGAATTCTCCTCTACTGCTTGATGAGGAGGAAGATGATAGTGATGATCTCTATGACTAACGTTGCGTACATTCTATATTGTCATTATGTATATAACCATCTTATCTTGTACTTGCTTCATGAAGATATTTTTCTGCATAAATAATCTTGCACTATGTTATATAATCACTTGTACATATTTGGTACTGCTATTACGGTATTACTTTCTCAAATTTACATAATTGTACTAAACATGAGTCTCTCCTTCACTGAAGGATAGCAGTGTACTGCACATTTTATGCTATACTGTAATTTACAAAACTATACTATTTCCATCTCAATATGATATAGTCACCTGTCCATCCTGGACGGACGCCACTACACTGCACACTTTGCTTATGTAATCATTATATTTGATATTAGTTACTGCAATACAATAGTATCAACTTGAATCTGTCCTTTCTGGAAGAACACTCACTGCATATTTTATACTATAACTTACATAAACTACAGTATTTTCATATCCAATAATATAGCGACCTGTCCTTCCAGGACAGACAGCACTATGCTGAGCACCTTTGCTTATGTAATCACCCATTTGATCAACACGGAACAGTCCATCCTGGAAGGACACTAGTATACTACACATTTTTACCTTTATCATAATGAATGTATACTACCCTATTTACATATTATAATGATATAGCCACCTATTCATCCTAGATGAACAAATACAATAATATCAACATGGATCTGTCCATCCTAAAAGGACACCAGTGTACTATATATTTGTGTGTATATAATTAATTATGTATTGACAAGCACATTTTACTAATGGACCATTGGCACAAGAATTTTAAAGGGGAAAAAATATATAAGTTCCCAAGGTCAAATTACCACAAAAGATAATCAACCTGGTACCAATCAAAAAAGCTACTATCCTTTTCTACACTTTCAGTCCACTTTTTCTACACCATTGACTACACTTTTTCATAAGCTTGTCCTACACTTTTCCAAGGCTAATCCTACATCTTTGACTACACTAATTCTATACTTTGATTACACTTTTGCTAGACTTTCTGCTAGATGACTATATCTAAGGCAAATCTGGACTAAGCTAAACTTTGGCTAAATAAGTTTGGGTCTAGTTATGGGCAGAGATCCAATGTTCAAAAAGGAAACAGATTAAGAAGAGTGGAGCATCAGAAAAATTTACATGAAAAGATAATGACATATATAACATTATCTAATACATATAAATTGCAATATACAAGCTCAAAGCAACAAGGTTCTTGCCCATTCAAGAACTCACACTCCTCCTCCCACTTCGAATCCTCCTTCCTACCAACCATCTCACACCTTTGTTGACACACCCTTTTCTCTTGAACCATTTCATCAAAGAGCTTTACAAGCTTCATCTTAGGATGAAAGAAATCTACTTCAGGAAGACTGGGAATCCATACACTCAGACTTTCCTGTCACCTTTCACAACTCGGTGAAAAGACTATTCACCTCACTTGAAATCCCTCCATCATTTTGCATCCAAATTCATCACCACCTTTACCATGACATCCAGCATCCTTTACTCTGTTTTCCTCTAGGGTATCCCCAGTGACAATGCTTGCTCTCACCTGATTCAACCAGGTCTTCTCACACCACTGTATGCCCCAGGTCATCTTTGACCACCCTTCCTCAATATTATCGAGCAAGGAGATGAGATACTAATAGAGAACTGAGAATTAATAGATCTCAATCACTTTGTCTTTGACCTCCCAATTCCCTTCTTCCAAGGAAGGAACCTTTTCATGTCTGTCCAACATTGCCCTATCACATTTGTGACATTCCAGGCAGAGAACATCAATGCCCTCATCACTGTGAGGTCTGCCATCTGAGTTCCAATCTTCCTGGAGATCGAAGATCCTATTAGCCAAAGGGACTTCTTTGTGACAATGGCATATGTGTAAGAGACTCTAGAATCTATTTATGAAGGCGCTGGATGGGCTTTTCCCTCTCAATCTTACCATGACACTCTGATAAACACCATCCATTACCAAGGATATGAGGTCTTTTACTCTACAAGAACTAGGTATATTGGGCAAGTAGACAAATTATATCCTGCCCCCAACATCATTTATAATGATGACACACTGCACTTTGAGTATTGCCAACACACTGGCATGTCTACACCTACCTTTGTCCCAGATCCTATTCCTTTTGGTGAAGAGACTTGTCTCGCACATCATGAAACTATCCTCAACTTTAAGTTGTGGGATATATCTACGATTTGGATGTGGAATGAGGTGACAGATGCACTGTGGAAAGAGGTTCCACAAACAATTTCCTTGGGTTAAGGATTTCAAAGAGAGAGATAATCTAATCAAGATTCTCACTATAGAATGGAACTATGACTGCTCTTGCCTCCTTGAGATTTGCCATCTCACTGTTGATCAAGATGACCAACAAGAGCCTCACTTGACATGAGCTGGAACTTCTAACAGCCAAGGCGGACAAGTACCCCTTGCAGAAGGTGGCGATAGAGAATCTGGGGTGGTGGTGCCTAGGGGAAGAGCTGCCAGAGCGGTGGCCAATGTCAATACCATTTGGTGTTCCCTACGCATCAGATGCAAGGAAAGGAGAAAGTCCTTGCATTCCTACTAGTGCGATTTACCCTCTAACTTCTATTCATCTGTCCATGTTTGATTTCCGCAATTTCTATACTCTATACCATCCATGTAACGATAGAACTATAGAGTTTATAGATGATGTGACCCAGTTACCAAACTGGATTCACAACCCGCACTATTTTGTGGAGACTTTCTACCTCACTTTCAAGCAGTTGGCTACAAAGCCTTTACCAGAATGATACTGCAAGCGAGAGGCTTTATATAGTTCATCATGGTCATGAGTTGTGGAATTATCAGATGAAGAAGAGGAAAGCACAGAGGAATCAGAGGACGATTCAGAGGAGGAGATAGAAGAGCTATTAGGAAAGGACTCAGGACAAGTGAATTCTTCTTTTCTTTCATCTTCATCTTTACAAACAGAAGCTGACCTTGCGTCTCAGATCATTCTCTCTTGGTTAATCTAATATCATGTAAGACTCATTTAAACTCCCTCAATCCATTCAGGCCCAACTTGTCCGCCTCACTGGCTCCTCCAACTATATTGAATGGTCTAGGCTCATGAGCAACATCCTGGTCATGCTCCTCAGTCCAACCAGGATAAGAAAGATGCCTGGATCGCAAAGGATCAGCAGGCTCAAGCTTTCTTGATGGTTTATATGGACAGCTTGCTTTAGCATCTAACACAGGAGACCTATGTCCCTGTAGGAGCAGTCACTCATCCATTTCTCACAAAAGCACTCTGGGATAGAGTTTCTTTACTATTCGCCCCTAGAGGCGTAACAGGACAGTTTTATTCTTTTTCAGAACTGATCCAATATCGCATTCCCAACACAACAGATCTCTTAGCGCATCTGAACAAGATTCAGTCACTTTACTCCGATCTCAGCATTGCTGGATTGGACCTTCCAAACAACCTTAAAGCAATAATCATGCTCAATGCTTTACCTTCTGGTTTCCAGAATACGGTTTCGATTATTATCCAAACCACCCCTATTGCTGACTTTACTCCAGATAATGTGATCCCTAAGATCCTATCTGAGGTGACTCTTCGCTCTACAGGCCGCTCTTTAGCAGCCCGTATCTCTTCTGCTGATGCTAACTGCATTTCTGCAGTAAAGCACACTCCAAACAATCCACAGTGTGAACATTGTGGAGGTGCACACCTTTCTGATCGTTGCTGGGGAGTCTATGGCAAGCCCTCTTCGGGTTCCAAACCTTCTGGGAATTGTTTCCAGAAGAGACCTCAGCAAAATGCTGGACAGGTTCCTCCCCAAGGCAAACACCAGAAGGTGAATGCCTATAAGGCTCACCAGCAGAAGAAGGATCGAAAAGGCAAAGGGAGAGCAAATGAGGTTGATGAAATCACCCATGCTATTGATGGCATGGATTTAGAGGATAAGGAAGAGGAGATGGAACACAGAGAGATAGATGAGGAAGCAAATTATCGCTGGGATGATGACTTAGATGATGATGGGTTCAAATCCATCGCTGGATCCTCAAGTGTCCAGTCCTTTCAAGCCAGCTCCCTTCCCCTCACACTCTTTTGAAGGAGGAAGTGGAGCAAAGACACCCACCAAGAGGACTGCTCAACCTGCTAAGCGCAGAGACCACAAACCTATAGAAGCTTTCTATAGAGATACTAGATGAAATGCCAACAGTACCTGGAAAGGAAAGGGTACTGGTCAAGACTATGTGGTTTGGGATGCAAAAGGGGCTTATGACGATGTACACAGACACTATGATAACAAATGTGATTGGATTTATGACTGGTATTCTGCACATGTTTGTGCTTTGACTGAGGAGAAAGCTGAGTTTTATTGCATCCATTGGCTGGTTGATAGCGGTTGCTCTCATCATATCTTGCTCTTTCTGGATGACTTCTCCAGTCTTTCCAATTCAAAGAAAGGTGTAAAGACTGCCAATGGAGATCAGCTAGAGATGACTGGTCCTGGAACTGTTGTCTTCTATCAGGTGATGAAAGACAAGTTCACCAAAGTTGTCTTACATGATGTTTGGTTTTCTCCATCTGCTTCACACCACCTTTTGTTGGTGTTACGAACACGACCATAACCCAGCCCCTATCCTATTATTTTTCGACTTTCCCTAGTCTTGATGACTACTCAAGAGTCCTTGATGGACTTAGACATTTTCCAGAAGTACGATCATGTAACTTGTCACCTGATCAGGGCTAGATCCCATGTCTTGAGGCTGCGCCTCATAACCCCTGTCTCATAGAGATCTGCGATCTCTTATTCCTAGTCACAGAAGTGCAGCGCACTTCTTTTCCATTTTACATGTGCTTGTAGCATGTTCGATCACTGAAGCACTGGTATGCTTCCTTTCCATTCTGATGCCTTGAGGGTATCGTATGTCTTTCATGGTTGCTTGGCTATGCCACAGCCTTTCCCTTGATGAGCATGCTTGCAGCATGTCTCTGATTCTTATTTCATTGATACATGCGCGATGCGCATGTCTACAGCCTTACATGCCTGGTATGCATGTTATCTTTCCTTAGATAGGAGTACATCTATAGATTAGACGTACACACGGACACATACGTAGTTAGTATATAAGACCTAGAGGACTCAGGAATGGCTCCCCATTCTTGATCTCTTCGAAGT
>JBBPLP010000155.1:0-42226 GCA_038089875.1 Fistulinella prunicolor
TCTGGCCCTTGGGCTGAGACTGCTGATTCTGGAAGGGGTTCTGATCGTTTGAGTACTGCGGCAGCAGCCTCTGTGGGGACTTGGGAATCCATGCTAAGCAAGTGCCAAGTGCCGTAGTAAAATGTTAGGCACTGTTCGCGGCAACTTCCGTTGTCGGTCACTAGAACTTGGTACGGCCACCAGTGCAACCCCGTTGGCGAACTGCGGCAACCATTGACTCCTCACTCGCACTGACCAGGATTTTGCTCTAGAAACTCCATGGATCAAGAAAGACCCACGGTCGACGCGCACCCCGTCGATGCTTCGCGTCTGCAAAACGACGCACCCTTACCCGTCGCGCAGAATGTTCAAAACCCCCTTGATCCACAGCCCACTCTTGTTCAATCACCTCTGTCGGATAATATTGGCCCTGACAGCGTGTCGGTGGATGTCCAGGGTGCTTTGGAGTCGGCTCACGATCCACAAACCAGTTTGCCAGACTCGCCCTCTATCGCGAACAAAGTTAATCCAACGGGCATGCCAACTGAAGACTCCCATCCCGAAATCCCTTCCCAACTCGAGCCTTTACCTCCCGCTGAAGGCTCACTCCATACACGCCGGTCTTCAATCCCCATAATCCCTTCCCAGCTCGAGGAGTCCAATGGCCTTAGCGAGCCATGGCCTCAGACACCCTCCAGTACTGTCTATTCTCATCCTGCCCATAGGCGCTCCTTGACAATGTCCACGGGACACACTGTCTCTGTTGTTCTTATATCGTCTGCACTGGAGACGATATTGTCATCAAAGGAGGCCAAACGCTCCCTTCCGCTGCGCGACAACGCACAAAATGCCCTGGATATGGTCAGAGCAGGAAAGGGGGGCGACAGCCCACGGGACATCTTTGAGCCCCTTCGACTTGCCTGTGAGACCAGAAGCGAAAAGCTCATGATTGCTAGCTTGGACTGCATCTCCAAGTTGATCTCATATTCATTCTTCGCCGAGGAGAGTTCTGCTCCCTTACTTCCCTCCCCTCCGCCCTCCCCTGCATTACAAGGTCGACGGTCTGTATCTGGTTCGCAGTCAAACATCCCTCAACCATCGCTTGTTGACTTGGTGGTCCACACCATTACCACCTGTCATGATGAAACGACGCCGGAAACAGTTTCCCTGCAGGTTGTCAAAGCCCTTCTCGCCCTTGTTTTGTCTCCCACGATCTATGTTCATCATTCCTCCTTATTGAAGGCTGTACGAACAGTATACAACGTATTCCTTCTAAGCACGGACCCAGTGAATCAGATGGTCGCTCAAGGGGGGCTAACACAGATGGTGCACCATGTCTTCACGCGATGTAGATCAGGAAACCCAGTTGATTTGGGTGAAGGGATGATGCTCAAGCCTTCCGCGAGCTCCGAGATACTGGCATCGCCCAGCCATCATCACGCAGCCTTGAGGGCCGAAACTCGACGTTCATCATCACTTCCAAGGCACCTCGCGTCTAACTCAACACATGCGAGTAATGTCCAGACCGAAGATGCACTCGAGGACAAGTTGTCTAACTCTCCCGAGGGAGGTTCTGCTCACATGTTAACGAAGTCGGCGATAACACAACCGCCGGATCGTCCAGGTCACGACGAAGAAGGGTAAGCAACATCCAAAAAACAACAATTCAGGTTTGCTAACTTGTTAGACTGGAAATGCCTGGCGCTAGTCCAGTGCGTTCGTCCTTGGATGCCCGTGCGGAAAGCATATATGCGCATGCAGAGCTCTCCACTCAGGACATGTTTATCAAGGACGCATTTTTAGTCTTTCGAGCCCTGTGCAAATTGACAATGAAGCCTTTGAATACTGAAAGGTTCGTGTGCACCAGATTCGATCTCCCTGATCTCAAGCGTGTATTCAGCGAGCGAGATTTGAAATCACACGCAATGCGGTCAAAGCTTCTGTCCCTTCACCTAGTATTAACAGTTTTGAATTCGCATATGAGTCTTCTCGTTGATCCTTCGGCAGTCATCTACTCGAGTTCTTCGTACGAAGGAACGTCATTCATACAAGCGATCAATCAATATCTCTGCTTGACCCTAAGTAGAAATGCTGTAAGCCCAGTTCCACAGGTGTTTGATGCAAGCGTGGAGATTTTCTGGCGGGTAATTTCTGGCATGCGGACCAAGCTCAAGGTATGCATCCAAATGAAGCACTATTCAATACATTTGATATTTTGCGCGATGACCAGAAAGAGATCGAGGTGCTTTTGCACGAGATTTTTATCCCCATTCTAGAGATGCGGACGTCCACTCTCAAGCAGAAGGCTGTCATTCTTGCGACGTTGTTTAAACTTTGTCAGGATCCACAAGCACTGGTGGAGTTGTACCTCAACTATGACTGTGACAGCGAGGCTGCAGATAATATCTACGAGCAGTATGTCAATCTTATGCTCCATTTGTCTCCGACTGACTAACCCGCCCAGCCTAATGAACATCATTTCTAAAGTTGCGACCTTGCCGTACAACACTATGCAGTCCAAGAACGCTGAACCCACTAGCCCAGCCATCAACCCGCAGACTAGAGTACATAGCTCGTCGTCACATTCTTCTGGAGTGATATCTGTCTCAGGCACGATCGACACCTCTACCATCGGTCTTTCAGAAGGCCAATTACGCAGACAAGGCATTGAATGTCTGGTCTCTGTGCTTAGGTCGTTAGTGACCTGGGGGACATCTTCTGCAAAAACGCCAGCAGACCACGGTAGCGATTCTGGAGCTCGCAGTCAAGTCGGAGAAGATATGAGTCAAGATTCCATGATGTCGGATTCTTCCCTGGACAGATTAGTAAACTCAGTTGGAAGTCTCGAGGCCCCCCGACAATGGACACCCGACATTGTGGATGACCCAACCAGGTTTGAGAATGCGAAGCAGAAGAAAACTACCTTACTCGAGGGTGTCAAAAAATTCAACTTTAAGCCGAAACGTGTACGTTTTGGCGCTTGCAAAGATGAGTGCTATTAATTTCGAGACTGCACAGGGTATCCAATTCCTTCAAGAGACTGGTTTCATCCCCAGCTCCTCGCCGCAAGATATTGCACGTTTTCTTTTGGCCACCGATGGCTTGAGCAAAGCCATGATAGGAGAGTACCTTGGCGAGGGGTACGTGGCAGGCGTACTTTTCCTTCTTACGTCCGGTGATTGATTGTTGTATTGCAGTGATGATGTCAACGTAGCTATCATGCATGCTTTCGTTGATCTCCTTGACTTCAAAGATTTGAGGTTCATTGATGCCCTGCGAATTTTTCTGCAAGCCTTTCGTCTTCCTGGAGAGGCTCAAAAGATAGATCGCTTCATGCTCAAATTTGCTGAAAGGTATATTGCGGGCAATTCGCAAACACGGTTCAAGAATGCAGGTTGGTGTGCCCAGGATTCCTATTGACAGATACTGACAACCTATACACGGGAATAGATACCGCTTACGTGTTATCGTATTCAACGATCATGCTCAACACCGATGCTCACAATCCACAGATCAAGAATCGTATGACCAAGTCAGACTTCATCCGAAACAATCGAGGGATTAACGATGGCGAAGACCTTGCGGAGGAATTTTTGTCTAGTATCTTCGATGAAATTCAACACAATGAAATTCGAATGAAGGACGAGGTAGATGTTGTTGTCAACCTTCCAACCGCAGGGCCTGGTCTTGCGAACGTTCTCGCCAGCGTTGGCAGGGATCTTCAAAAGGAAGCATACATGCTTCAATCCAGTAGTATAGCTAACAAAACGGAGGTCCGTCAGTATATCATCCCTCTTTCAACCTTGTATTTATTATGTATTCCTAGGCGCTTTTCAGGACACTGATGCGCTCTCAACGTCGATCGCGTACGGGAGAGCAGTTTTTTAGTGCCTCCCACTTTGTCCACGTGAGGCCCATGTTCGAGGTGGCCTGGATACCCTTCCTTGCGGGGCTATCAGGTCCCCTCCAAAATACCGATGATATGGAAGTCGTCGATTTATGTCTGGACGGATTCAAGAATGCAATCCGGATTGCCTGTTTGTTTGATTTGGAACTAGAGCGTAACGCCTTCGTGACGACTCTGGCAAAGTTTACATTCCTCAATAACCTGGGAGAGATGAAGACGAAGAACATGGAGGCCATCAAGGCCCTTTTAGATGTGGCGGTAAGCGAGGGTAATAACCTCAAAGGATCCTGGCGCGAGGTTTTATCGTGTGTTAGTCAACTGGAACACATGCAACTAATAAGTAGTGGTCTTGAAGTTCCCGATTCTGGAAAGAAAGGGTCAGACATATTTGATAGAAAGGTCATGGACGCTAAATATCATCCACAGTCGCTCCAAGAAAGTGCCGAACGAAGATCTTGCAAACGAAAGCCGATCGACGCATATTACTGTGGCGGCCGATATGGTCTTCTCTCTCAGCCATCATCTTTCCGGAGTAAGTTCTTCTCGCTCCGAATCGTAGAGGATCTAAGTTGTCGCAGACCGCAATTGTCGACTTTGTTCGTTCGCTTTGCGACATTTCTTGGGAGGAAATTCAATCTTCGGGCCTATCACAACACCCGCGCCTCTTCAGCCTGCAAAAGTTGGTCGAAATATCGTATTATAATATGAATCGCATTCGACTAGAGTGGTCCAATCTCTGGGACATTTTAGGCGAACATTTCAACCAAGTATGCTGCCTTTTGGTTGTCACTGATTTTACCTCTGATTGATTTGCAGGTCTGCTGTCACAGCAATCCTTACGTCGGATTCTTCGCTTTAGATTCCTTACGGCAACTATCTATGCGTTTCCTCGAAAAAGAGGAATTACCACATTTCAAGTTTCAAAAAGACTTTCTTAGGCCTTTTGAACACACGATGGTTCACAATGCCAATCCAGATATTCGAGATATGGTAGGTCTTCCCTGTCGTTCCTGAGTAGCACTGGTCCCATATCATTTTCTGTAGGTTTTGCAGTGCTTTCAACAAATGATACAAGCACGAGTTGAGAACATGCGATCGGGGTGGCGAACTATGTTTGGTGTTTTTTCTGCCGCTTCCAAAGTGCTCACAGGTATGAATTACTTTGGTCTATGTGTGCCCCTTTAAGATCCATCTCTCTCCAGAACGAATTGCCAACTCTGCGTTCGAGATAGTGAGCCGGCTAAACAAAGACCATTTTGCTGCAATTGTCCGCCATGGCTCCTTTGCAGACTTAACCGTCTGCATCACTGAATTTTGTAAAGTGAGCAAGTATCAGAAGCTCAGCTTGCTCGCTATTGCGATGCTTCGTGGTGTCATTCCAGTCATGCTCAACTCTCCGGAATGCGCTCTTGGTCCCGAAGGGCAGCCACCTAGTGAAGACGGGATGATACGATTTTGGTTCCCCATACTGTTCAGCTTCTACGATATTATAATGAATGGGGAAGATCTGGAAGTACGGCGATTGTGAGATTTTCGGTCTGGAGCTTCTAACCCCAGTAAATGAATCCTCACTTTGCAGGGCGCTGGATTCGCTGTTCATGACATTGAAGATTCACGGCGACTCCTTCCCTATTGAATTCTGGGACACTGTCTGCCAAGAGCTTCTCTTTCCGATATTCGCTGTTCTTAAGTCGAGCCAAGACGTATCACGGTTCAGCACACAAGAGGACATGAGTGTCTGGCTCTCTACAACCATGATCCAAGCACTTCGTGACCTTGTTGACCTTTACACATTCTATTACGAAATTCTGGAGCGTTCCCTCGATGGGTTGTTGGATTTGTTGTGTGTTTGTATCTGTCAAGGTCGGTCCATTACTTCTCCATATATCCGTATTTTGATGGCAATCGTAGAGAATGACACGCTTGCACGCATTGGGACTTCATGCCTGCAGCAATTTTTGGAGAACAATGCGAAAAAGCTAAGTGCCTCACGGTGGGAGTGTGTTGCGTCAACTTTCGTCAAACTCTTCCGAACAACCACGCCTCATCAGCTATTTGATGAAACTTTACGAGTGGAGATTGATGGTAACACTGTTGATTTTGACACTTCTGGTAAATGACGTCTTTGTCATTGCTTTGACGCATGGTGACACCTAAGAGAAGCAGATTCCATCGGACAAGCAATTTTGCCAGCTCCTCTATCTCCCACCAGTGAACGCTCCCCTAGCGAGGTGAAGCCGTCACTTAGCACTCGCCGTCGGGCCTTCAAGCAAATTATTGTCAAATGTGTCCTCCAGCTGCTTCTGATTGAGACCACTAATGACTTGCTACGCAACGACACCGTTTATCACACAATGCCTCCGGATCAACTGCTCAGACTGATGGGCGTACTGGATCATAGCTATCAATTCGCACGTATGTTCAATGATGACAAGGAGCTTCGTACTGGGTTGTGGAAAGTTGGTGAGCTCGCTTTTGATTTGGCATGTCGCCAACCAAACTAAGATCCGTCAAGGGTTTATGAAGCATCTGCCTAATCTCCTGAAACAAGAAACTAGCAGTGCAGCAACCTTGGTACACGTTCTACTTAGAATGTATTTTGATGAGCGCGCGGAGCATCAGTCAACGAGGCCCCAAATAGCAGATAGACTCCTTCCGCAAGTTCCATCATGTCTTTCATGCAACTAAACGCTTACGAATCAATGCAGGCTTGGTTTGAACGTTTTGTCAGATTATACTAAATTGCGAGCCGATACGCAAGCCAAGAACATCGCTGCCTGGACGCCTGTCGTGACTGAAATTCTCGATGGTTTTTGTCGCTTCGATGACAAAACAGTAAGCACACACATCCGATTCCTTTCTACATGTGTTGATCGAGTGGTTAGTTCGTTAAATACCTGCCTGTCGTCTACCCACTGAGTACAGGCCTACTCGCACGCGATATCGCCCCCGAAATAAGGTGTGGGTTAAAGAGGTATTTTGAGCGAGTCGGGTACACACATGGAATTATGGAATCAACATAAGATTACCGTGTTTTCAACTTCATCTCCGCTCCGTTTCTTGCGCATATCCCATTCAATTAGCAGTCAAATTGTATGGGTGTAAGACAGTGCGATAGAAAAGTACAGGTACTGAAATCCCGTATACCCACTCTAAAATCCAGTATTTGGTTGCATTCCCCAACCAGTTGACGGCGGAACCCATCCTGTGGGTTGAGCTGGTACCAAAAGTTAACACACTTCAACACCAGCTTGACACACTACTTACGATGAACTCGAAGAGCATCATATTTGCCTGTAAGAAATTATGAAACAGACCAAAGAATGTAAAATAGCGATACTCACCTGCCTGCTGGGGCACAACATGTTCGTTGCCCGATGCGAACGTTCCAGATTTCATCTGTGCAAAAATATTTGCGGGTGATGTGTTTGAACCTAAACTCTGACTTGGCGGCGCTGGGGATGGGGTGGATACGATGTTGTTAAACGGCGATTGTCCAAATGGCGAAAAACCGGTCGGATCTGCAACATACTGTCAGTGAATAAACGTAATATCCCGCATACACGCACTAGTCTGCGCTGGGAGCACTGAGTTGGGAAAAGTGGATGACTGAGTGAAGCCACCAAACGGCCCACCACTGACACCGGTGGGTTGAGCCAACATGGGAATAGACGTAGGGAATCCAGTGGGTTGCGAAATAACTGGCTGGGAGTTACTGGGGAACCCGGTAACTTGGGATTGCAGAAAAGATGGCTGTGGATGTTGTGGTTGGGACTGGAAAGGGGATACATTAGAGGGACGAGTTGAGACAAAGTTGTTGAAGCCAGTTTGAGCAGGTATTAAAGGCTGCAATAACCCCTGATTAGCGAGTACGGGTGCATAAGGACCTCGCGGGCCACTCTGTTGCGCAAGGGGAAACATCCCAGTATGTTGATTCTGGATTTGCTGCCCCATCAGCATAGGAGACGGCCCCATACCGGGCCCATTGTTGTAGTTGGGTGATGGTGAGACTACTGGCGGGGAAATCAAGAGAGGCGCAGATGCAGAGGGAAGAGGTGGAGAAAGAGGAGCGGCCCGATTTGTCTTGAGCTGGCTAAGACGCGCAAGTTGATCAAATACATCAGCTCCCGTAGTCTCCGCGAGTGCACTAGGCTCATTGGCCGTGCCTTCCTGGGGCGGGGCTGGGGGGCCCGAGGGAGATATCGCGACTGCTTGGGGTGCAGGAGGTACTGATTGTGCCCTTGGTGGGGGCACACTAGCAAGCGAAGCTGTGCTGGAAACAGGAGGCTTTGAACCTGGCCTATTCGTCCACGCGTCATCGTCAAAACCAGAGACTGTCGCCATAGCAGAACTGGACCGCTGTGGGGGTTGAGTAGGAGATATTGTCGCTGGGCTGCTGGTGCGAACTAACGGGGAACCTGAACGTTTGATTTGTTCAGATGCGGTCCCAATGGCGTCCAAATCAACGGTAGATGGAGGTACACTCTTGCTTGGCTGAGGTCTTCCGCGGCGTTGTGTATTATTTTTCAAGACGCCACCTGGTCCTGCGAAGAGATTTGGAGCCGGGCTAACGGGCTTCTTCGCGCTTTCCTCCTCCTGCAGTCGCATTGCAAGTTCTTCATCGCCAGCCAGATGATCCGATGGCAAAGCCTTGGGCTTAGCATACTTCTGTTGGATGATCTTGTTTACGCGAATGATGTCACCCTCCCGAAGTCCGAGCGAACGCATGGTAGCTTCAGTAATGTCTGGGAGCAAGCTTTCGTCGATTTTGTCTTTCTCAAATGAATGTGAATAGCGTGTACAGTCGTCGACATCACAGCCAGCGGACAAGAAGAACTCGAACCAATCAACTTGAGGGCCTTTTTTCTGAGACGAAACACGCTCGCGCTTCGTAGTCTCGGCGGGACGCTTGAGTGCTAAGGGTTGGTCGTCGTCGTCATTAACAGCTCGCGGAGGAACGTTTGTGCCTGAAGAGCTGGATGACTGCTTCTTCATCAAACGCTCGACATATCGCATGTCTTCAAACGACATCTTTTCAGACGGAACTTCGATAACGACGCCGTTGACCTTGTGTAACCTGAGCTTTCCGTCAGCGTATCCAAGAAGTGCGGCTTCAACGCGAAACTGTCCACTCCGGTCATGCCAGGTCCTTGTCGATCCTGTTGGAGGTGCACCTGCTCGGGTGGGTTAGGAAAACTCAATGTTTTGTTCAGGATAACGTACTCTTGCGTTCACTGGATGTACGCGCAGATGAAGAATCCCGTGATGGGACGCTCGCCGACGACCGCGACCGACTAAAGAGCAGTCAGAAGAGACCGAGACAAAAATAAACTATCGTACGTGGATGCACCCCGCTCACTCTCGGTCTTTTGCTGCACGCGTCTCGTTGCTTCCTGTTGCTGTTTCCTCGAGGCTTCCGCAGCAAGTTCCTTCTCTTGATTCTTCTTTTGCGTCTCCGCTGCAGCTTTTGTACGCTCTTGTTCCGCTTTCTTCCGCCCCCTTTCAGCAAGCTCTCGAGTTTCCCTCTCTCTCTTCTCGGTTTCAACACGTTCTCGCTCTTTGCGTGCCCGACCACCGTCATCTCCAGGTTTGGTCGAAATGGTAGAACCTAAGGACTGTGTGACTGTCGGATGGAATCATCAGATAACTGCGTGACAAGGCTTACCTCTAGGTAGGATGCAGGCACTACCCCTTCGTTACCATTGGCATTCCTACACTTCCACCACTCTTCTCCCTCCTTCTCAATGATACACAATCGTTCCCCTTCTTGGACTGAAAGTTCGTCAGGACCGGTGCCCTCGAAATCGTACAACGCAGCTGCAAATTCGCCTTGCTGTTCAATGTCGCCAACGACCTCCTCTTCGGCCTCATCATCTTCTGAGGGCTCTCTGGGAGGAATTATTTCGGGAGACTCTTCCTTGAACCTCACAGAGACACCATTCTTCTTCGACGGGCTACCACTTTCAACAGGGTGTGGTGGAGTAAGCGCTGATCGAGGATGTGATTCCATGTCCGTAGCCTCCAACATAGCCTTGGCATTGGAGATAGCTAGCTTTCTCGAGTCGTCCAGCTTAGTCAAGATGGTTTCTGCTATCTCTTCCTTACCGACGTTGAAGTGCAACTTCGTTGGATTACTACCTCCCATATCAATAAGAATGTGTTTGTGTCTTTCAATCGTGAAATCCTCGACGTCGGCAGTGTCCCACTTTTGCACAGGCGTCTGGAAAGGGTGTAAATGGCCATTGACTGAAAGGAACTGAACCATACCTTGTCCGATTCACTCGCGAAAAAGATTGACCCATTCCCAATACCAAGAGTACCTTTCTTTTTCTTGCCTTTCTTGTCTACCTCGGAGACAGCCCATGTTCTGATGTTATCGGCTTGTACTTTGACAGGAGTCTGAGCGACACGATCTGCTGGATCCACGTACACACTGACAGGACGCGTGGGGGGTTTTGGCTGCAATACTGGCTGAGGAATAATCATCTTGAATAAAAAGCAACTAACCGAGGGAGGAGCAATCTGAGGGCGAGCCGCTGGTCGTGGTTCTTGCTCTAGCTCTGGTTCCGGATCTGGCTCAGGTGCTTGTGCTTGTTCCTCTCCGGTAGACTTGAGCGAAATCAATAAGCGTTGCCAAATAGAGGCGAAAGCATACTTCTTCAATGTAGTTCCCAGGTACAAAGCCGGCTTTACCGCCCTCTTTCCGACTTTGAACAAGTGTCCATTCATCCTCGCGATCGAATACCATGAGAATCTCATCTTCTCTGATAGAGAGCTCCCCCGGGGCCGTTGCGTCATAGTCGTATAGTGCCTTTGCGATAGAAGCATGCTCCACCTACATGGCCGCACCATTCAGACACCATGTTGTGAAAGGCATTGAAAAGCCCACCTGCTCCACGTATGCTGCGGGAACCAATCCTGAAGGGCTGTCTTCACCTTGCGAGTCACCTTTGATCTTCACCTTCCACCAGCTAATTGGGTGGGAATGTCAATTACAGCGAGGAAAGTGCGTAAGAGTGGACCCAACTCGTCGTCGGTCTTCTCAAGGAGAAACACAATCTGGTTCTCCTTGATCGCTATTTCATCTTCGGATTGTGGTTCATAGTCATAGGAAGCCTTGAGAACCGCAAGATATTCCTCGCCTGACTGGGCCATCGACACTCAGCAGTGCTAGGTTAAGCTTGCCAGTTGCGTGGGACTATGGCAAGGAAGATGGAGGTCTCGAGGTGATATAACCGTTAATTATGAGATTTAAATGTTGAATTAATGTAGTTCTGAGAGAATCTGGGCGTTCAGGCTATGCCAGTGCGGAAAGCAGGCCGAGAGGGATGAACGATTGCAAGTCAAGTTCAATACTTGTGCATTGCAGGCGTGATATTGCTTTCACATGGCACGTGACCCATTTACTGATACATTATGAAGTCTGTACATAACGATAGTTGCACATCCTTTTACGACAGGTCACCAGCCCACTTCGACTCTCCTCGTGGAGTACCGCATGCCGAGCATGCCAGGTGGTTCGGTTTATTTGAGCTGGCGACCAGGGGCTTCAGCGTTCTGCCTTGAAATAAATAAATAAGCTGCGCTCACAGTGTACAGACTATGCAATCCCATAGGTCCTCTTGCTCCGTTTTCGTTGCTTCTGTGGTAGCAAAAGTGTCATGAGTAAAAGTGAGTTTAGATGGCGATATTTTCCGTTTCTTCCTCGGCCATGTAGAGGTTTTGTCCGAACTCGGGATTCGACTAGACCCACCGGAAACAGGATTATTCATTGCGTCAGATAGATCGATAGCAGTAGACTCGGAGTCGTCACACTGTGACGCATCTCCATACACTGCGGACCCAGCACTTGGTAATAGGAAATCGTGTGTGGTATCAAGCATTGTAGCTCTGAGCGCGCGCAAATCTTTCTCTTCGACGACTTCAAGCAACGTACGACGACGATCGTAATCGGTCTCAGAGTGTTGTTTCTCATCTTCTGGCTCGGAGTCATCCTCGACGGTTGATGATGTAGGAAGCGTGGAAGAGGACGCTTTGTCTTGGAGAGCTTGGATTCGTTGTTCAGCAGCTAGTGCACGCTGTTCCCTTGCTCGTTTACTGCAACAAGTCATGACTGTTGTAATGACCTTGGCATGAAAACAGAATACCAACCTTCCAGCTTTTTTCCGAAACCCAATACCGTGCAATTTACTCCCACCTTCTAAGTCTTCGTTCAGAGTTTTCCCGGTGGTGTTAAATGCGCTTGAATTTACTCGTGATCCTGCTTTCCGCTTCTTGGGTACCTGGGAGTCCTTGGGTTTGCGAGACCGGCGCGAGACAGGTCGTGCTCTCGAATGAGCACCGCCACACTGGTTTATTCAGCCTAGGCGGAATCGATGTATTGAGAAAACGGAACATCACCATATATTCGGGGAGCTCGCCCATTTCGGTACCCTGCCCAGCAATTTTAGCGGAGTCAGCTAGCCTGGTGCCAGATGACCAGTAGCCTAAGATATGGTAAAACGTCAAGGCTTCGTCAGCTGAAGGAGGGAACAAGATATACCGTCCCCGTAGTATCCCCTGCACTGAAGGGCGCGTACTTCCTGCTGGAGCTGACGCCAAAGAGCTTGAAATGCTGGACCATGGTTCATGTGCTATTAAAATACAGCGTGATTCTTCTATGATCGTAGTGGTATCATGACTGTTTGCCAACCTTAATGTGAGCCAGCTGGTGGCAAACAATCCGTCAAATGAATATAATTATTGGAGGTAAGTTCGAGACGAAATACCTCGTGGCAGAGTGTGCTCAACAACCAGTGTGAGGAAAGTAATGATCCCGTAGACGACCGTAGGACAAGTTCTTGTGTGTGATGCCACACGTTTGATTCATCGGTTGTTACATCCTAGACGACGAAGCGTAATTACCTACGGTCTCGCCATGGTTCCAATTGCGTCCTGCAAATACAGTGTTGTACTCGTACTAGAGTCAGGGTTAGACCACCGTAGTAGCGCTCGTCATCATAACTTTGAATTTGATGCGTCGCACCTCTTCAAGACTATTCACAACAAAACCATGTGTTTTCATGATTGGTTTCACCTGAGCAGCGAGGGATCGAAGCAGCTGGCGAGCAGCCTCCTCCACGGTGAGGTCACCCATTGGTAAAACAGTAATGAAGTTCACATGAGGATTCGGATTAGGCTCGCGCTCATTGACGCGCAGGTGGACCATTTGAGCAGTACCGACGTTGGTTCCAGAGAGTCGTGGAGGTTCTTGTTGAAGGAAGCGTGACAAGTGTTCGGTTGTAATATAAATACAATACAACGGTGATTGCAAAACTCCAACGTATAGCACTACATTGCAACTACATAGTACCTCTAAGGATTAACTTATCGCAATGCTTGTGCCTACCCCAGCAGTGATCCCATTGCGCGTAGCATTAGGAGTTAGAGCACTCGCCAACAATTCTCGACAATTCCTCAAGCGTTCTCGCCTCACCACGAACCATGAACTCTCCGAGCTTGGTACTGCAAGAGGGACCCCCACGATTCCTTTTGACTGTGCCTCTTGAACCACTTTCACCAACGAGTCAACTTCTGCTTCCGAATCAAGGTCATCTAGGTTCTCCGCTGCGTCGTCACCCTCCAACCGACTGGCCGTAATAGGCACCTGGGTCTTCTTCGGGGCTTTCTTTGATACCACCTTGTTAGGATCCATACCCGACGCGATTGCAGCCTCCATTGCAAGTCTTTTCTTCTCCGCCTTTTCCTTTTCTCTTTTCTCCTTCTTCTCCGCCTTGGTCTCCTTCTTCACTGGCTCGACCCAATTAGGGTTGTTGGCTCGATTCCATTCGAGAAGTAGTTCATCATATGGTTTCGAACGTCCCTGCACTGCCCGCTTCGCCCCCATGGAGTGCGCTTTGCAAGTCAGTGAGCGCGAGCAAGGGAGGCCTTTATCGTTGATGACGCCGCACTGCCTGTCATAGTCCACTGGGCCTTTAGTCCGTCCCTTTGTGATCTTTGTCTTCTTCTTGCTGGGTTCGGACGGGTCGTCTCCTTCTTCACCATCCACTCCGCGCTTCTTGCCCTTCTTCAATTCAACTATTGGACAATTTGATTGAATCGCAGAACAGCAGGTGAAGAAGAAAGATTGGCTAATACCTTCACCGTCTGCTGACTTGTTCTTGACCCACTTCTTGCCTGATCGTATGTCACTACAATTTACTGGGGTGGGTCGTGGCATCAACACAGGAGGCTTGGTAGGTAGTTGATGCCATGAAACTCACTGGCATGATCTGAAATGGCGCTCCGTAGTACTGGCTTGTCGCAATCACTACAGCGTACGACTCCGAGATCTGATCTCAGCGGTTCAACGCCAAAGATCTTCATATCGCGCGCAGACAGCCATGACGTTGGTGGTGAAGGCAACTCTGCCACCTGGGCATCCGATAGCGGTGTGCCATGGCGTGGGGCAGTCAGCGAATCCCATGAGAAAGGTGCTGGTGAATGGCTAGGTCGTTTGAGTCTGAGCACCATGGTCGTTCTTGCAGAAGCCGCGCCTTTCTTTACGTAAATAACTGGGAGTTGCTGCCACACCAAACGTATTTATTTAAATCGTCCCTCTTGCTGCAATGGCGAGCAATGAGTACAACTAGAAGAACCAAGACCTTACAAGCGTTCCAGAAAATGTACACTCATGAGCAAGAACTATTATTGGGTGGCGGGTCTCAAGCATTGGAAGAATTTTCCAACGATGACAAACTACAGTATTCAGGCCAGTTGATCAAGCCTTCGGAACCCAAAGATCGTAAAGCTGTTTATCTGCTACATCAAAGCATGTAAGAAGCGCGGGGTCCGACCGTATGGTTATATTGCGGGTGGCCAGGAATCCAGCAGAAGCATGAACGCGGACAGCGATGTCGTCCGTCTGATGAAAACTAGTGCTGACACCAGACTCAGATATCGTTGTCGAAGACGGGGAGGTAGTATGCTTGAGAGAGATGTCATGGAACGAGGTATAAATGGGTTAAGCCTACCTGGGTCAAGTTGAGGGGGCGATTCCGCTGGAGAGGCGTGGATATCTGTTGGACATTTTCTGGACAGCGGGAGACGGGCACGTTGAGGACGAGAACGGGGTGTGTGAGGGAGACGCACCTGCGTTGCTCGACATGACGGACGAGAGGGAGCCTCCAATCGCGTCACAGCTCGGGCATGTAACGCGTCTGTCACAACGCATCGTTCTTCCGACTTGCCACAATGAACATCTTCAGGAGCTGTAAGTCGCGATAAGCTATTGGATGCAACATCCGGACTGACATGGACAAAAAGTATTAGGCAAAGTTTGGCGTAAGCGCGAGCTCACGCTGATCCTCCTCTAGACTCACTGCGCGTTTGCAGAAGATCCTAACGCCGCTGAAGTGGTCAAAATTGAATCGGGCCAACTGTATCTTGTCAGGCCAGGAAACGTGCGATCTTCTAGGGAATGCATGTATGCTGTCGCTCCTCCCATTCGGCTCTCGCACAAGTCACACATTCGCTTTGTAGCTACAACGAAGCAATTGCCACAATAAGACGAGTCCCCTCCCTCGAGCACAACTTTCAACTTGTTATTACCCGCGTGTACGAAGAAGGTGATCAGGAATTACTAGAGGACGAAGACGAAAGTATGTTGTGTCATGCATTCGTTGTGCCCTACTGACCACATTCAAGCCGACGAAGAGAAGGTCTTCCTCATCAGCGAAGAGCTCGAGTTCCGACCTGGTCCTGGAGAAACCCCACAAGAGGCCTCCTTTGTGTGGCGTGATCTAGATGGCGATGTTGACGAGCTTTACGAGTTTCTCATGACAGAGGAGACGAACGAGCCCACACGCGCGTTCTTTGAAACTTGCATGTACCGCGCCATGTATGAACGCAAGTACAGAGCAAGTGCTGATAACGTCCGAGATTCGGAACTTGAACAGTTTATCTGGAAGTGAGTATCCTGTGCCAAGTCACTTAAACACGATCGGTTTACATGTATCCCCTTCAGACCTCCTGCCCCCAAGAGTACTAGAGCGAAAGCCACGAAAGATAAAACTTCCGCGGCTCGGAAGCAGACTGACAATCCTCCGGCAACCATAGAGGACGTTTCGGCTGCCAATCAACCTGTCGCTTCTACTCCGAGGAAGTCCACCGCCAAATCTAAACCTGTCACACATTCAGATTTACCAGAAATTGCCGCGGCTCAAGCTCATTTTTTTATCTGGGACTTGGAGGCTGACGGATTCGTGTCTGCGTATGAAGAGGTCCTTGATGCCAAAATCATTGAACGCACTCCAAATGACTATAATTACTGGGTTGCTGCAACGTGCAATGAGGGCGATCTGATAATGCACAAGATTGCCTCCGACATGAATCCTCGATGGTCTCAGCAGACGCATTCGCTCACTTGGAATTATAATCTTGGAGGAACTTACGGAAGCTGGGCGTTTCAGTTCGCCTCTCCGGAGGGTTATGCAAGTTTCAAGGCAGGCTTCGCTAAAGCAGCCTGGGAATCACTACATCGGACACCTTGGACTAAGATCAAGGTATGTTCTTCGTATCAAATGACAGCATATTTTTTACCTCCATTAGTTGGACGAACAAGCGTATGTCATGAGCTCCAGTTGTGAAGACGTGGAGATGCGTGATGTGGAAGACGAAGAGGGAGATGAAGAGGAAGTCTTGTCCGAGCTCGATCCTGATGAAGGTGATTGTTTTACTCTCCGGAAGTAGCTCCGTGTCCCTGATTGTCACAGAGCAAAGCGACGAAGAGGAAGAGGAAGAAGACGCATCTTCCGTTCCAAGATTGTCGGGAGAGCGCAACTCGATGTTAACAGTTGGATATAAAGGCGATCGTTCTTACGTTGTGCGGGGGAACAATATCGGCGTCTTCTCGCACCCTGGCGACAATCAAGTGAAGTACTTTGCAACCATCAGCAAGATTTCAACTATCAAAGGGAGGGAGTTCAAGCCACGAGAAGTAAATCCATCGCCAAGTATTGAATAGAGTAAGCTGATCAGTGTGGCAGGTTATGCTACACGACCAAGATACGAAAATGGTCTTAATGAACCCTTCCGACCCTCACTCGTTGTATAACATGGACATTGAACGCGGAAAGGTCGTGGAGGAGTGGAAAATCCACGAGGATGTTACGGTCGACCACATGGCGCCAGATAACAAATTTGCTCAAACTACCAGAGAGCAGACTCTGGTTGGCGCATCGCACAACGCGCTCTTCCGTATCGATCCGCGTATCTCTGGGAACAAAATGGTCGATAGCCAATATAAGCAATACGTCAGCAAGAACAAATTTTCCGGGGTTGCGACTACGGCCGGGGGTAAACTCGCTGTAGCAAGCGAGAAAGGTGACATCAGGCTCTTCGATTGCATTGGCAAGAATGCAAAGACCGCGCTACCACCTCTGGGGGATCCTATCATTGGCATTGATGTCACTGCTAGTGGACGATGGATAGTCGCTACAACGAAGAATTATTTGCTCCTTATCGACACTCTTATTGGCGAGGGTAGATATGCCGGGTCTCTTGGGTTCGATCGCAGTTTCCCTGCAGACGCGAAGCCGATGCCACGACGCCTTACATTGCGCGCGGAACATGTCGCATACATGAATCACGAAATTAATTTCTCCCCCGCTCGGTGAGCATGAATTCGAGCCCAAGCTATACGGTAAAATAAATCGTGACTGTCGCCAGGTTCAACCAAGGGGAAGGCCAAGAAGAGAATGCGATAGTCACGTCGACGGGTAAATACGTGATAGCCTGGGACTTTAAGAAGGTCAAGAAGGGACAACTTGACAAGTATGAGATCAAGAAGTATGAGGACAATGTGGTTCAAGATAACTTCAAGTTTGGGGATGACAAGGAAATCGTGAGCGGAGCCGTTTTTTGAGCAGATTCTGGTTCTTGACCAATTTTCAGATTGTTGCCTTGGAGAACAACGTGCTAGCGATCAACAAGAAAAATCTGAAGAGACCGACGAGAACATCGCTTGCACCGATGAGCAATTTGCAGAGCGGATCGAGTATTGTGAACAGTCCTTATTAACTACATGGTATGTAGATGAACGTTTCTCGAATCCAAGGGGGAAGACGAATACGAATACCCTGTGCACGTAGTGTGCAGTAAATATTGAATGTTGCAAAGGATGGGCTGTCTCCTGTATAGTTATGTATGTTAAATGAAGAATAAATTTTCACGTCTTCTCTGGTCGTGAAGCTGACTCAGGATATGGGGGAGCTCGGTCCCTGGCATCTACATATCTCCATACGCCGAGATGCCACATGACCCTGGGTATCATCAAACTGATGCCCAAGACCAACGTTGCCCATAGCATTGGACTCCACTGGGCAACATCCCACCGATCGTCACCCAATGCCCACAAGGTGACGGAGATGTGGGCAATATCCCCGATGAGAAGGGGGATCATGAGCGCTCGGACGATAATTTCCTGGAGCGCGGGCTGGGAAGCGAGGTGCCTCCTAGCGGCTGTGAACACGAAGACGTTGAGGAGGCCCATAAGGGCACAAACATGGGCGAGCTGGATGACGGTGACGATGGAGGCCTTTGGCAGAACGGGGGGAGGGGGGCTACCCTGTGGCCAGGGCGCTTGTGTGTTGTGCGTCTGGGGGGATTGTGAGCGTCGAAGGGGGAAAAGGGGGAAGAAGATTACCGATTCGGGATCGCAGAGTGCACCGATGAAGCCAATGAAGGTCAACGCGGGCTCATAAAAGGCGAATAGAGCGTAGTAGAAGTCGGGAATCGCAGACTTTGGCGGCTGCATCGGGCAAACGACTGGCAGAACTTGCTAGCTAGGAACGTCAGACCCCCCGCACTGATTCATACTCACGGCGACAGTGCGGGGGAAGACGGTCACTGCCAGGGTCGACCTGCCCTAATGAAGCATGAGACTAGGATTGCCACGTCGTCTTCTTTCCTTCAACGGTCCATCTTAACCCAAGTGCACAGCCAGTCCGCTCCAGACGCCGTGTCGCTAAATGGCGAGGACAGAGATTGAATCAAGAGGGTTTTAATGCAGTCGTCCATCGGTCGCATATCTGGGGCGGTATCATGCTTCGCGCCCATCGAACATATGTAGCCTAAATATTAACCTAGTTACCCGTCGCAGTTTGAGTTCTGAATACATGCCACTTTAAGACATTTCTCTTGCCGTCGTCGCGCACGTCGTCTGTCGCTCGTCCCGATGCCTTTGCTGCACTATCTCGGGTTCGTCTCTTCATAGTCCCTTTATCACCCCGCTCTTCACGTCCTTGCCCGTCTAGTTATGTTGCTGCCGTGGCCGCGTTCGTGTTCGTGACCCTTTCGCTAGGTTCGTCCAACGTCTTCCCCCGTCGTCTTGCTGCTCTGATCAGTCCCAAGCAAGCGGACTGCTCTACCTCTCGGAATTAATCGAAGAACACTCGCGTCTTGCCAAGCTAATTGGCCAGAGAGGTTCCTACGTCTGTCCAATCGCCTCTCTGTGGCACACCCCGTTCACGTCTCATCCTCTAGACTGTCATCGCTTTGCACGTCTTGCTTTATGTCACCGACTCTCTCCCCCTGTTCCAGACGCTATTCTCAATCGTCTGCCACGTACTCTATTTGCAGAACTTCTCCACCCGCTGGCCCCTCATCTCCCTCTCTTCCGTTTCATTCATCGCTTCCTGTCTTATGGCTGTCGCCAACCATTTTTTGTGGTTCATCCATTTCTCCCATCTCGCTCGCGACGCGCGACAGGCCTACAGGCACCGTGCTCCGGTCTCTAACCTGCCTGCCTTCACAGACATGGCAACCTTTTTTGGAATCTGTGTCTGGCTCGTCCCTTTGTTCTTATTCCTGAGCTTGAGCGCTAACGATAATGCTCTTCCTACCTCGTCGGGTACGTTTCTCGCCTTCGTGTCTTGCGCTCCAACTCAATAGCACTGTTAGGTATCGTCGATCCATCTTCTACCTCATCATCCCCCGCTGGCGCTCGACGACCCAAGTCCTCGCTGTTCAAATCCTTGTTTTCCGTCATTTCCAAGGACAGAGTCTTTCCCTCGGACAAGTCAGACGGACTTATCGCCCCTTCGTCATCAAAAGCTTTAGCCCCCACTCATCCGTTGTCGTCACCTTTGGCATCACCCCTGCACTCGCCTTTTCTTACACCTCCACCACGCAGCCCAAAAATCTCAAGCCACCTCTCCCAGCCCGAAGCTAGTCCTACATCTTTCCAGCAAGGCCGGTTCCCTCGACGTTCACCAGAAATATTTAGACGGGTAGCAGATAGCCGAATGTCGAGCTCTGGTCGTAATCTTGCTGTCGATGAATGAGTGTGGACATGCAGTTACTACCGTCTTCCATTAGTCATGAGCATGTTTTATACATATAGGTTGTTTCATATACTAACGCTATGCTGAGCAAAGTGCTGGGGGAACCATGTCAACCTTCTGAGATGGAGTTGCTGTGCTTGGAAAGCTGGTGGGCAATCGGTGTTCCGCTGTGCAGCCCACAACATTAGATTTATCAGCTGGCCAGCAACTTCCTGCGTTTCATACAAATGCATCTTTACCTTGGCCACAACCCGCGTACCCTATGTCTATTGACAGACCCTCGTGCGGAGGGACTAGGACACCCACACAAGGCACTCGTATTTCGCGCGGCCGCAGTAAATGCGAGTCAGGTCGTGGTCGAATTCCTGCCTGGCGATCAATTGCCAGATCTCAGCGGTGCAATCAGGTTAACACACCGTCCTGTAAAAGGATGTTTGGGACTCATTTCAGTGGAAAATGGCGCGTATATCTACTGCCCTATCGCAGACCCACACTCACTATGACCTAGACATATTCCTCGCAGTCATCACGACGGCTACCGAGGTGGGGAACACTCGCCCGTCCCAATCGCATCCGGAGAAAGTTGCGAGGATCCAGGAAGTTCGGTTCTATTGTCTGACATCGTCCTCCTGGGACGATTTCTCCTCTTCCCAAGACTCGCTCGCTACTCCAGAAAACATGGACACAATGCCCCCCAAAGAAGCATATTTACAAACCGCGAACTCAAACGTAGTCTTCGAACATCCATGCATGCCACTCACAAAGATCATGTCTTCTGGTTCATTCTACTACGCCCTGGACCCACCATGGGACATATCGACACGGTTCGCTCGACGGTTGTCTCGAGATAGTCATGTCCAATATGATATTGCGGTCTTTAATGAGCAATTCGTTTGGAACGAGTACATTGTCCGAAGTTTACTTGATTTTAGGGAGAAACTCGATCCACACGAACGCCTAGATTTCGATCGATGCCAATTTATTGTACGCAATACCACCTGTTGTTTTCTGACGACATACGAACTCCGGGCCATATCTAGGTTCTTGCCATTCAGGGGTACGTAGGAGTGTCCACTATGGCCCTTCCAGCACCACCTGTCAACGGCGCTCCTATGATTGCCACATTGTCTCTGATATCACGCCTCGGGTGGAAGAGAGCAGGCACTCGTTTCAACACCCGGGGCGTTGACGACGACGGAAATACCGCAAACTTTGTGGAGGCAAGTGTACAAGCAATCTCTTTTTAGCCTGTCTTTAAACAAGGGTTGTAGACCGAAACGATCTTGAGTACAGACCAGCACGCCGTGAGCTACACACAAGTTCGAGGAAGTGTTCCTTGTATGCTATTTTTCACTTGCCGCTGTTTTTCATCTCAGTTTCGAGGACAGTGTTTTGGGAACAACAGGGCATACAAACGTTTGGCCAACGCATTCAAATAACCCGTCCACAGGCATCACAACCCGCATTCGAGCGTCACTTTGCACATCTTATAGACGAATATGAGGGGATACACGCAATAAATCTCCTCGGTACAAAGGAGAATGAAACCACCCTAACGACAGCATATGCGAAACATCTATACCAAGCAAAAGGAATTTGGGCCGACCAGCTTAGTATTACGCACTATGATTTTCACAACGCTGTCAGGATCGGTGGTCATGATAGCATTGTTAGGGAACTTGGGTAAACCGATTACCTCATTGCTGGTTCACATTCTCATGGTCCACAGACATTTGGAAGATATTACAGATCATATGGATCGCTTCGGATTCACATTAGCTGATGCCTCAACGGGCGAAAGAATCACGGAACAACGTGGAGTGTTCAGGACAAATTGTCTAGATTGGTAATGTAGATTCAAATGTCATATGTTCGTTACTGACTTCTGATATAGTTTGGACCGAACCAACTTCGTCCAAGACATCCTTTCACGTAACGCGATTGAGCAGTTCCTCGGCCTTGTACATCGCGAATGGTTGCAATTCAATGCTCTATGGGCGCACCACAGAGAACTCTGGGCGGAAAATGGCGACGCACTATCACGTATATATGCTGGTACTGGTGCTCTGAATACGAGCTTTACGAGGACTGGCAAACGGACGCTCGCGGGTATGTCTCTTTAGCCTACCGTCTTCAAGAAGTGCGTAATGATTTTTTGCAAAGGTGTTCTCTCTGATGCAACAAAAAGTGTGTCAAGAGCGTATATTAATAATTTCCAGGATAAGAACAAACAGGTCGCGATCGATATGTTCCTCGTAGGTTCTTTGACTCATTTTGTTTGACCGGATTTTTGAAGATGTGACAGGGGAACCTCAACAATCAGACACAAGTAAACATATTTGACCCCGTTCACGACATGGTCCGGAAGACACTAAAGGAACGGTCGGTTACTCAAGGAGTAGTGGTGTCTACTGATACTAAAATTTCAACTTTTACAGAGTATCAGAATATTCCTCTACCCGCCCATGTACCATATTCGCTGGTACCTGGAATGTAAATGGCAGGGTAAACCAAAGAATCCTATTCTCACTTCCGTTGACGTGAACATGCAGCATACAGCCTCCATCTGAAAGCTTGATTCCCTGGTTGTTCCCTCGAGATAGTAAGTCAAATCAACGAACGGTTTGCATAGAGGGTGGGTTTGACTGATTTGCTGGTGTAGATTTTCTCGAGTGAGTTTTCATACCGAGAGGAGAAAGTTCGCTGACGTCTATTCCATAGGCCAGATATCTTTGTTCTGGGTTTCCAAGAGATAGTGCTCCTTACTGCTCAACAGATTATTCAGACTGATCCAGAAAAAAGGTATCTGACATAATTCTTGAGTGACTTCATCGCCGACTGAACACACGTAGGCGGATATGGGAGCATAGAATCATGGAAACAATTAATAGCAGGTCAAAAGCGTCGGGAGAGTACGTGCTACTGCGTAGCGAGCAGGTATTCACTTTCAAACTCCATTCGTTTCCATCCCGGTAATGCTCCATTGGCAGCTGGTCGGCACCGCTCTTTTCGTTATAGTCAAATCAGAGTTGACTTCTGTCATTCGCAACGTCGAAGGGGCTAACCGGAAAGTAAGTTGAATGTGCGCTAACGGGGTTATTTGCTGACCACTGATAGACCGGTTTGCGAGGAATGTCAGGGAACAAGGGAGGGGTTGGCGTTCGACTGGACTACCACGACACCAGCTTTTGCTTTGTTACCGCCCATCTGGCTGCTGGACACTCCAATGTCGAAGAACGCAATGCTGACTTCTGGACAATTACAAAGGGACTTCACTTCCTCAAAGGAAAAACAATCGCAAGCCATGAGTACGTTCACAAATGAGGGAGGTGAATCCGCTGAACAATGTTTTGTAGGAATATTATCTGGCTGGCTGACACCAACTATCGCATCGACCTTCCTAATGAAACCGTCAGAGCTCTTGTGACGAAGAGAGATTATGATCCACTTGTTGGATCGGACCAGGTAGGCAATCTCGCTCTTGGGGTGTACCGAGAACAAAACATATCAACAGCTAAGATCGGCGATTGAAATTGGGGAGGCTTTTGCTGGATACGATGAAGGACCGTTGTTGTTCCCTCCCACATACAAATATGATGTCGGGACAGACAACTACGATACAAGCGAGAAAATGCGGATACCCGCTTGGACTGGTATGTAGACTCGGTCACCCCGATCTAGTCCTGCTTCATTCGTTTTCCAGACAGAATCTTGTTCCAGGGCGGCCTAGACATGTCTGTTTACTCTCGAGCCGAGCTTCGAAATTCTGATCATCGACCAGGTAACTATGATATTTTAGGTTTCTTCTCCTTACAAGGCATTTAAGTATTATTTCAGTTTTCGCGCTATTCCGAACAGAGGTACGGATCATTGATACCGTAAAACGAGCCGCACTTTCTCGTGTGCTACTGGAGACCACCCTGACTGGTGTTCCCGGCGAGATGGTCGATGAAAAATTTGCAGCTCTTGCCTTGCCATCTGAGACGGACGATCGTAAGGCTTCCTGCTTTGAATTTGCCCTGCATTTAACATGTGTAACAGTACCCGCCCCGAGTTCAGATGATTCGCATTGGTGGGACAAACTTGGTGTGTGTTGCTTTGACCTTCGTGTCGAATGGCTAGACTGGGCGACTTGTACTAGACACTGCCAAAGGAAGCCTGGTGATTTCGCCGTCATTGCTAGAGGCAGCGCTTGCAAATCCCTTCGATTCACCAGGAGACTCGCCCTTGTCATCATGCCCGTCATCAGACGAGGAGCTCTATTCACACGCAGCTGACCTTCCCATGCCCATGACTCCCGACCCAGTAACGCGAAGAAGCGTGAATACTTCAGGACCCACAAAATAGTCAAGGATGCATTTTCCTTGGGAGGGGTGGAACTAGAGTACGAGAAGAGATAGCACAAGACAAGCAAACGGCATCAAGCACGAAGGTAACTAGATAAGCCCTTGCTTCTTCAAATCCTCATATGTCTTCTTGTTATACACATTACCCTCGTCGTCCTCAAGCTCTTCCATCGTCTCCTGCTCGAATATCTCGTGCCTTCCTTCCCGTTTAAGCTTTTCTGCGACTAAGACCAATGGTCAGGTTTGATTCACTTCAAGTGAAAATAAGTAATCAGACGCACGTGAGAGCGCATCCTCTATGCGAGTGATTTCGTGGAAATGTTTCGTGTTTGGCAGACCTAACGCCCGCATACCAAAAGCATGCCGAGATTCCTGCAAACGTTTATTAGGCTGCATGATCCAACGGAATTGACATTCGGCAAGTACCTGGAAGTGTCGGTCGAAATTTTTCCTATTGCAGATCGAATCATGAGTAACTATGGGCTGACCCTAGAAGATCTCCATACCTTCCCATGTACACGTGGTCGGAACAAATCTCGCATCGGTACTCGACGCCAAGACCATGTAATTTGTACAGCCAATATGGGATCGGCTTTCCATCCCAGCCGAGGGGGAGTTTGAGTGGGTTGTAAATCCTTTCTTCTTCCTCTTCCTCCTCACCTGCGCCATCTCCGTTGTTCGTGGGAGCGACGGGGGGATTTGATTGTTCGAGCAGCTCCTGCTCACGCTCGCGTGCGGTCAAAGAGAAGCGGCGTTCCACATTGGATTTCGTGTCATTGATTGTGGGAGCGAGCATGACAAGTAGAGAGACGGAAAGGGTTGTGAAAAGCGCCGCGTTTCGTAATTTGGACCGCCACGAACTTGCATCGTCAGACGTCGTTGGGGGTGTATGAACACCGTTTGGGTTTTGTGGCGGCTCGCTGGAGGCGGCTTGCTTCGCAATCGCTTTGACATGTTTTTTCGAGGTCAGGTGGGCGTCATACACCGTTTGCTTAGAATAGCTTTTTTGACCTGTCGTCAATGGGATGAATATACACATGACACCAATGAGGAAGCGGCTCACAAGCGGAGCACCATATGCCTTCTTCCTCCGAGGGCATTCGCTTGCTATTTTGATCCTCCCAATCTGCATCAAATTCTCCTGCTTCCCATTTCTTCTGAAACTCAGCTTCGTTCTCGTGGTACCTTGAATCTATGTCTGTAAGTGGCTGGGTTCGCTTGAGACAGGATAGCAGGTAATCGTGTAAATTCCGAATATAGCTAAGAAAAGCTGAGCATGATTATTGTACCGGATGATAACAACACACTTACACCTCGTACTCTTTGGAATTCCGTGTTTGCTTGGGAAGTTCGGGGTGCAGTGATCCATCCTGTGCTTCTAGAAGAACATCCAAGTACTGCAAATAGGACAACCTCTTTGTGACATTCTTCAAATTGTTGTAGGTGGTATGATTCGCATACAAGTCGACGTATTTCCCATATGCTTCTTCTCCGGAGAACATCAACGATACAGCTGAACGAACGATGAATGAGGTGTCACAGGTGGTCATATGCTTAGATACGCACGGTCCTCCTCTTCATACTCCTCGTCTATTCCATCCTGGTTTCCCTCCTCGAGAAGAGCAGCAAGCTCTGATTCGAAGGCTCCTGCCGCAATATCAGGATACTTATTGTAGTGCTCCTGAATCTTCACCAACCGCGCGTAGAATTCGGAAAGATCACCCGGCTGAGCTGGTGCGGTAAGCGCGTTGATTTCGGTCTTGCGGACGTGGTCGTCGTCGTACTGGGTTTTAAGCGAAGCCACACGAGAAGAAACGCGGCTCAACACTTGAGCTGCTTTGTGTTCCGTCCGCAGCCTAACTTCATGTGTAGGCTGGTTTCGGGATAGCAGAGAATAAAGCGCTATCTCGTAGCGCTCGATTTCTTCGTGGGCTTGACGTTGTGTTTCGATGATGGAGTCCATGATCCTCCATGCAAATGGCGAAGACAAAGTCCAGTTCCGAGTGTTGGGTTGCTTTGGAACTCCGCCACCGCTATTGGTTTTCTGCTACGTCGTCCAACAAGTCACCGAAAATGTCTGGCATCAACACCGGAGACGAGGTGAGGTCGTTTCCAGAGACAACCCAGGTGTATTTTTGATGTGTTTGGTCAGAAACTCATATTCGAGTCGTCTGAAGCAGTCTCGGTCGTTTCTACTTTTGACGACCTTAGCCTGAAAGAGGACCTCCTTCGAGGAATCTACGCTTACAGTCCGTTTTCGTCTCAGCTTTTTTTCTCCACCGTGTTTCATTCCCTGCTCTAGATTTCGAAAAACCTTCTGCCATCCAGCAGCGTGCTATACTACCCATTATTCAAGGACGCGACGTGATCGCTCAAGCACAGTCGGGAACCGGAAAAACCGCGACTTTTTCAATATCCATCCTCCAGTCGATCGATGTCTCGGTACGCGAAACTCAGGCACTTGTTCTCTCCCCGACGAGAGAACTTGCGACTCAAATTCAATCTGTCGTCCTTGCCCTCGGTGACTATATGAATGTCCAATGCCACGCATGTATTGGAGGGACATCCATTGGCGAAGACATTCGAAAGCTGGAATACGGGCAACATGTGGTGTCAGGGACGCCAGGACGGGTCTTTGATATGATTCGCCGAAGAGCTCTTCGGACCCGCAACATCAAAATGCTTGTCCTCGATGAAGCGGACGAACTGCTAAACAAGGGATTCAAAGATCAAATATACGACGTCTACCGCTATCTGCCTCCAGCAACACAAGTCGTATTGTTGAGCGCTACGCTTCCCTACGACGTGCTGGAGATGACAACTAAATTCATGACGGACCCCATCCGAATCCTGGTAAAGCGTGACGAATTGACGCTTGAAGGAATCAAACAGTTCTTCGTGGCTGTAGAAAAAGAGGATTGGAAGTTTGACACTCTATGTGATCTGTACGACACGCTCACCATCACCCAAGCTGTGATCTTCTGTAACACGCGACGAAAGGTTTGAGGCTAATTAAATTTTGGTCGGTCGGTCTAATCATCTTCATAGGTTGATTGGTTAACAGAAAAGATGAGGGCTGCTAACTTCACCGTGTCCTCAATGCACGGTGAGATGGTGCAGAAGGAGAGAGACGCGATTATGGCAGAATTCCGTGGGGGAACATCGTAAGTCGCAAACCCTCGTGGTCGGAAAATTCTCATGAAAACTATTGTAGGCGCGTGCTTATTACGACTGATGTGTGGGCTCGAGGAATCGATGTTCAACAGGTCTCACTAGTCATCAACTACGATCTCCCAGCGTAAGTACCTCTTTCTCACGATTGCTCGGATTTCTTACTGAACTCTTCACAGGAATCGTGAGAACTACATACATCGAATTGGTCGTTCGGGACGATTTGGCAGGAAAGGTGTTGCTATCAATGTATGTTCCGCGCCTCTCCCCTTCGTTGACCCCTCACATAGAATTTCTTAGTTCGTGACGGTTGACGACGTGCGGATCCTCCGCGATATCGGTAAGACTAATTCCTGTCACTGCGCAGCTCTTGTAATCATCGCTCTTCCGCAGAACAATTTTACAGCACCCAGATAGTGAGTCGTTCCGCCGACAGGACAATGAATCGTCCTCATTGCTTATTTCAGGATGAAATGCCGGTCAATGCTGCCGAACTTATCTAGAGTGTATTCTAGTTCGGTTGTCCGTGAAGTCATTTGATGGCATGTTCCACCTGTTCCATAGGTTCTCAGCCCTGTGACTATGTACTCTTGACGTCCTTTATTGTTGTGGTGTTGGTGTCTCTAAGATTATGTTCTCATGTTCGTTCATTCTACAATATTATTCTATTCTGGTAGCAAACCAGCAAAGCGGGTCCAACAGTCGTAACCGAGTTGTTGGTCGGTGGTACATTGTCGCGGAACACCGAACCTTCCACGTGGCGTTGGCGGTGGCCCACATGATGATCGCTAGGATAGAAAATTGAATGAATTGAATTCCATAAAAGGCAAAAACTGACACAAGCTCAAATCCAGATAAATTCTTCTCGAATGCTTGCGGCACCTATAACTTAGTACATAAGTACCTTAAGTGTACACAATGTCATCCCCTGTCTATGACGAAGCAAAACTCAATCTGGTGGCGCTCACATTCAAATTGAAGGCACGAAACGAGTACATAATCGAACAGAAGGTTGATAGGTGACCGGCGATATCTCGCGAGCCTAGTCCGACGGGCATGAAACCGGCCGCACAGACGGACTACTGTGTCATTTGGAACTGACCCTCAAGGTCGCCGTCCGATCCTCACTGCCTTCGGGTCCTGTGTCGCGACGTGCGCGCAGGGAAGCGAGGCGATGTGAAGCGAGCAGGGTAAATCATGCGGTCAGCGGGATGAGAGTCCCTCCGAGTCGTGGAGTCATAACCGGAATTCCACGGAGTAGCCTTGTGTGGTCCAACTAGAGAAGCGGCTTCGATTGTGGCGGACAACACCTCCCGAGTGAAGAATGTGCACAAATCCCTGTTCTTTCCTCCGAGCGACTTGTCCTCGGTGTGAGGGAAGGAGCGCCGGTCAAGGAATTATGTGACTCACACGTGCGTGAGTCGGACGGACGGGTTCCCGGTATATGAAACCAATGAATCATGATACAAGCTACTGATTTCGATTTGACATCAATCGACCAGTGCAGATTTCATCCGAGGGCTAGAATCGCGAGAAATAAACTGACTTTTGGCCCTGGGTTCTAGCGTGCCTTGCCACGAATGTGATACCGCTCGTGCACGGTCCAGTGCATACCCACGCGAACTCCTCCGAACGACGTAAAAATGAAACTGCCGCGGTACATACTGAAGGACACGGCGTACCGTAGCAATGGCAGAGCTAGGCTCGCTGATGTCAACTGGAAGGGAGTGACGAGACAGGAACGCAGTTTCGGACGTGATGAACACCCTGAAACGGCGACGAGGATATGCAGGTATCTGTGGTGAGTTTCAGTCTCGTAGTGTAAATCCGAAATGTCACTCGTCGGATCCGTGCACCGGGAGACCGGATCATAGTTGAGACAGCCTCACATGGGTGATGATGCGGCTGACTTGAAGCACCACGATAAGTTGATCGCAAAATTCCTTCGCGAGATGAAGTACATACACTTGTCACTGATAGTCGCAATCAAGGTTATATCGGGAACTGAGTACTGAATGCCCGGTTTTAGGATCTGGTCGTGTAAGGCAGTTAATACCACTTTTCTCTCAGGTCGCACACGAAGACCCAGCAAACTTCACCATCTTTTACTTCGTCCGTTCGGCCTTCCCTCGCCACCAAATAAAAAATAAAAAATAGATGTGTACGGGAGCATGGTCAAAGGAACTGTTTCGTTCTCTTCACATGCTCAAGTATCCCTACCTACTAGTCGATGATTTATCAGCCGGGAATGGACGAAACGGTGATACCTGTTTCAGTATTCCCCGCGTTTGTATTACAACGAACTGCGCCTCTGATGCTTAGCAGGCCCCCCGTCGTGGATGCGTTATGGAAGTCTCGCCTTCCGACGGGTTTCGACAAGAACGTTTCCGGTAACAATACTAGGTGCTATCCATATCCTACTGCCATCAGGATTCACTGAACCAGTCGTGCGACCGCCATTGAATTGATTTTCATATCACCGTAGATGACGTGAACAGACAATCCTGTCTGACTATCCCCAACGGTCGAGCATGTAGTCAACCTCGTGTAACTAGGTGAGAGAACCATGTCTCGACTCTCGAGGTATAAAAACGACGGACTTACATGGTTCCCCTTCACTCGGTCGCCGATATGTGTTACTGGAGAAGGTACGTAGTGCACACGACCTCCGCTACCGAGTCTCATACTCTTTCATAAAGGGTACGGAACACTTATAAAGTGTGAGTTCACCTTGCATGACTCATGAAAAAAGCACGCTCTCTAAGCCAATCCTGCTACAGGTGCGGTCATGTTGTAAACCTGGTGAGACAATGTTTTGTTCGTTCATTGCCATTTTGATGTTCTTACAATTAAATAGCCAGATGAAGAAGTAGGTCAGCCCATGTGCTGTAGAGATGTGACTAACGTCATCTAGATCAAGTGTGATCTTCGTAATTGCAAGTTTAGTCCCAGGCACCCCCAAAATTGTGTTGCGCCGCAATGCACCAAAACATGTTGGCAATAGTAAGCGCACCCTTCACACATATGGTTTGCCTGACTCACCAGTACCCTTCAACTAAGCCATCAATACCCACAGCAATATGGTACGTCGTATATGTGTTCAATTCCAGAACTACTTGTGGATGACTATTGTTCAACACAGCACCGCAAATAGACAAGAAGTGCACGAAGTGCAGCGGGCTGAGTTGATCAGTTACATACAACTTGCACTCTCCATGAAATCTTCTCTCTAGATTATATAACTTATCCACTGTCTCTGGCAGAAAGGACCCTCTTGTGCATATAATAGATACGAAGACGTGATATAGACAGCGAATATGTGCAGTGGTTACAGAGTATGGATGTGTGAGATTTATCTTGGCTAGTCATCTCCAATATTGTGTTTTTTCTTGAGCTGCGCGAGCTCTTCTTCTCTCCGAGCCAAATCAGCCTTTGCCGCTGCCGCGTCTTGTTTGGCAGGCATATGGTAAAGAACGACAATGTACCGTTCCTGTAAATGAAAGCCATTCAAGTGATCGAGTGCGTTCTTTGCCTGCACGAACGAATCAGGGCAAACCGCAAACGAACGAGCGCGTTGCTCACGTCCATCACATCGTCAAATACAACAAACGCTGTGCCCTTTGTCTTTGGTTCATTCCCGATGCGAATCTGCCTAATGCTCCCGTAGCGGCCGAAGAGGTCATACAGATCTTCACCAGTGATCTGGTAGTTGAGGTTCTTGACAAAGAGAATGCGGTTGGCGCCAGGCGGAAGTTTTGACTAGGTTGCATTGAGACGAATGGTAAGTGGATGGGTGAGAGACACGCACTGTCGGTCGGGGAACAGCCATTAGTACTGTCGACGTGATGGTTTCGTGTCAAGCCTTTAAGATTACATAACTGTCGCGGAGTTTATGATCGGCCTATTTTTGTACTACTCCGTGCTGTCTTATGCCGAATATGCCCCCGCGAAGTGCTCGACAGCTGCACATCCACTCGCCCCTCTAACGCACACCACCGTACCACCTTGTGTATCTTCTGCGTCAGGTACAACGCACTTGATATCCTCCTCGCGAGGACACGGGCATTCCGAGGGCCGAGAAACACAGACCAGACTGTCTGGACACAGATACGAGGAGCATGGAACTACGCAACTGCATGAATATCATTTCAGGAGACAGATACAACGTAGTATGACGGACCTGCTTCAGCTTGCGCAGTCCATTGCGAGCCTGCGTGTGGAGGCTGCTGCTGTCCTTGTTGTTGGCCCTGATGATTTCCAAACATGTGGTCGAAAAACCCGAATTGTGCGGTCACTACGGATGATAGCGAGGAAAATAGAATCACGTTGGTGATAAGAAACCTCATTCTATCTCGGCGGTCCAATGCTTCGTTGTGAGTGGACTTGATATAACTGCACCGACTTGGTACTCTGGAAGAATGCTTATGTAATCATATCTCACCTCTTACTACTCCTACTCCCCAAGGCTTTGGCAATTGACAGGCCGGAAGAGTGCTACTCAAGCAGAATATAAGAGAACACGATCCAGTTGTATGTACGACGTGAGTATATTTTGATAATTGCATCCAAACTAACATAACATTACGGTCACCGTAGGAAACGGTACAAATCAATTAACAGCATATGATAACATGGGACATACTCCATACTCCGTAAATTCACCATAACACCCCTACACTCCCCAAGTTTGTCAGCGTTTCCTTCGTAACAACAATCAACATGTCAACGTTCAACCTCCAGCGACTGGCACCCTGAATCTTCCAAACATTTCCTTGACTGGACTCGCTCGCGCGAGAGCTCCCAGAGGCAGAAAAATGCACGGTGAATTATCGTAGAGCCTGGCGTACGGAAAAAGGTGTTCGTTCAGGATGAACAACCTTGGTTGCTTGCAGTGGTGTGCCGAGACACGACACATCCGAACCACTAAGACCAGACAAAAGACGTTTCTTTGAACTGAGTTTCTTCGCCTTCCTCTTGAGCGGCACATTCTCCTTGTCCTCCTCGGATCTATCAACCTGAGCATCGCTACTAGATGGCAGGGAGATTCTGGGAACCGGTAGGTTTCGACGATGTTCGCTATCTCGGAAAATATCGAAACCAGGATAATGCCTAGATTGCGGGTCGATGGATGATTCGATCGTTAGCCTGGGGTTAAGTTCGCAGGAAGGCGAATGTCGGTGCGGTGGCAAAGGAGACAACGTTCCTTGAGAACTCCCGTGATTTCGGACGAATCTGATGCAACATGTAAGTTGGCCGCGCAAGGATTGGAAGAAGAAATCATACCCATTTCCTAGTCGCGACGGCCTAGTTGGAGTCACTGTGTTGGAGAGCAAAAATGGCACGGGATGAGATGGTGGAGATTTGACGACATTGTTGGAGGACAGGATGCCTTCTGCATCCAAAACACGGCGCTTAGCTGGGTTAAGAGGGATGATCTGTGACGGAGACAATGGACGTTTGTGCTTTCGTGGCGTTTTGACAATGCTAGATGTGAGAAATTGTTCCAATGGAAGGTCTTGTAGTGGTAAGCGACGACGGGTCTCCATGATGGTTGAGGGTGCCGGTGGAGATTGGGTGGGTGCAAATGGATTTGAGATGGAGATGGAGATCAGCGGACCGGCAACATCACCTTGACCTCGAGGACGAGCGTTGTGGTGAGACAGACGAAAATTGCCAGTTGGACCATAACAACGACAAACAATGAACCTGCCACGTGTTACATACTGGTAGCTATGTCAAGATCAAGCGCTACTAAGCGACAGGCATAACCACATCAAATACACCCGTCCCCGTCGGGTTTGGTCGTCCCATCACAATATTTCCTGACGGCGTCGAAAGGTCGTCAAAGTCACCATACAAGGTTGCGTCAGATAAGAAGGCAGCCGTGGTTTCATAGGACGCCTTCAGGAGTGGCGATGGATTCGTTGACAGACCTTTTCGGTTGAATGGCTTGTATCCGCCGTCAAAGGTCTGCCGTACTAATCAACTTCCCGACCAGAGCCACAGCGTAACTGCGTGCTTACCATATAATCGGCAATCAACTCGAGATGTCTGATGTCGACATCTATCTTGTAGGCACTAAACACCCCCCCTACCTCACGCAGAATGGCGGCGCGTGCCATCTCTACGCCATAGGTCTTCAGAATGGAATAGATATCGTTGGAATAGATGGTATCATAATCGATGATGCTATTGCCTGCTCCACTTGCAAATTGCCAGATGCCACGAAAATTCGACCCATTGGTAGTAAGCTGCGTTCCTAGATTTCAGACCACTTCCAACCCGACAACAGAACGACAAACCTGGACGGGTCCCTTCTCATTTGCGAGTCTGAAGCAGTCAGAAATGCCGGGAATCTCACGGATGACAGTCTTTCGACAGGCACGCTCTACGATCCCAACCAAGAGAAGTTTTGGAAAATCAGCGGGGAACTAGATCGCTGGTTAACCGAGAATCTGAAGTAACCTGCCGAAATACTCACTTCCAGCTGGAATGAACAAGCCGATTCCGAGAACTTGAAGTCCGAAGCTTGATGGAAGCTCTCGACGAACTTATTTGCAACGATTTGTACCTGTTCGCGAAGCGTGGCAGGACCTGGTGTCTTGACTTCTCCATCGTCTGCTACGTCGTCCCCTTCAGAAGCATACGCAGCTTCTATCGCAGCGTCGTCGAACTCATCGTCATTCCCCTCATCGGACTCGTAAGATGCCTGTTCTTTTCTCTGGCGCACACGCTTGGCGTCATCGGCGTCGCCCTGTTCACTTTCCGCATCCTCGGCGTTCTTGGCAGGCTCTTCGCCGTCGGCATCTGCGTCGGTCTCTCCTACGGCTGGTTCCTTGCTTGCGTTGCCTTTGCCAAGTTGTGTTATCTGGCTCCTAAGATCGGCATCAAGTTTCTTCATTTCTAGTTGTATCTCGCGCTTCAACGTTAAAGGAAAGCGAGCCCCGAACACGGCAAGAATCTCAATCGCATCGACGTCATATTCTTCAACATATTCCTCTTCCGGGTAGAAAGAGAGGTCGATGGAGAATTCCGTCCGACGTGCGTCACCCTGAACGCTCAGTCGTTCCTTGACGGTAACCTTGTCAATCATTTGGGAAAGAACGAGCTTGCTGGCTCTCTTGCAGAAAGTTGTTATATCAACGTCCGAAACGCCAGGCTCGACGTCCATCGTCATTGATGGGGTTTTAGGCTTTTGAGAGGCTGTCATTACTATCTCTCTTAGGCGGGGTATCCCTAGAGTGACATTTGCAGCACCATGGCCTACGAAACAGGTAAGTGGGGTTGTAGATAATTAAGAATGCCACTTGCCAGCGAAGTGGAACGTGTTCAGGGTCATCTGTGTCGAAGGTTCCCCGATTCTGTAACATAATGATAAGATGCCACAGCTTATCAGCATAGAAGAGACATACCCTTGAGATGCTAATAGGCCTACTGCTTCTCCGGGCTCAACGAGGCTCCTTAAATATTTGACATTCATCAAGAGACGGAAGTATCGGGGTTTCATAGGATGATGTCTGCGTTTGATTGCTTGCCTTCCTTCCGAGGTTTTGGACTTGATGGCGGGAGGGTTGGAATCCAAATAGGCATTAATGGACTCGGCGAACTTTTCCGAGGTACTTCCAAGATAGCGAGAAGGATTGAACAAATCGAGAGCGGGAACCATCTCCTCGCGCGAGGCCGGGGCGTATTTACTGGGACGTCCTTTGGGTTGCTTCAGCACCTTCTTCATATAAGTCGTTGCATCTTCATCATTGATTGCCCCAGCAATGTTCTTCGGTCGATATAGATTAAGAAGCGTGTTTTGGTTTTCAGCCACAAATTTGAACTGGAAGAGATGCTTCTGCTTGGTAACATCAAGACCATCTCCACCGTATAGGAACTGATAGACAGAAGAGTCGCTACCGCGAACGGTATGGTCGTAATGGATACGAATACCCTCTAGGTGTTTTATGAGACATCGTTGCAAGTACCCTGAGCGAGATGTTTTCACGGCTGTGTCAATAAGACCCTCTCGACCAGCCATACAGTGAAAGTAGAATTCTTGCGGTTTGACACCCGTTAGGAACCGACTCGCTACGTATCCGCCAGCAATCGCCTTCGTTTCGAATGGTTTGAACGACGGGAGTGTTTTGCCACTAATCATGACCGGCACACGTCGGCCCTCTAGTTCTTGTTGACCAAGGGCACAAGATATCTGTTGAGCATTGACCGCGCTACCCTTCGCACCGGACTGCGTCATTGCCTGCATGTGGTTATGGGGAAATTTGCGCAGCAACCCGAAGGGCATGCAAGTGTCGGCAATCGATTTCGTGAGTTTTGCCAATTTGCTTTTGACAGTCACATCAAGACCAGCCATTTTAGTGTCATCTCGGAGGACATCTTCGAGGAGGGACCTAAGTGCGGCCGGAATATCCTCTTCTTCCACTTTAGACAATGAGGGGAAGTTTTCGATGGCGCCATCCGTGCCAAGTCCAGCGTTCTTCTGCAAGATGCCAGTTCGGTTCCGGTCCCCGTCAGGTGTCAACACAAGATCATCCATACGACAAGTGAAGGCCCGGTGTTGCAAGAATTTAGTAAACAAACGGCTGAGGATACCAAGGAGTTGTCCCGCAACAGTCGGTCCATATAGCTCATGCACGGAGTGCACGAGTCCATACTCTGTAGCACCAAACGCCGATTTGTCAAGAATACCACGAAGTAGTTCGCCGTCAAGGAATACGATCTTATCTTCCGAGGACTCTTTCCCCCATAGATTTCCTGGGACTTTAGAAGTGGACTCCAGGTTTAGTCCCTCGGCGTCGTTAGGTGTGATGTTCAAGAGCACGGTAGAAATCTAGCCAACATAAGTAGATACAACGATGGAGTAGGAAACTACGCACCACTTGTTTCCCAGTCCAAAGGGGCTTCGGTAGCCATATGGCGGGCGGAAGGGTCTTGAGACGATCAGACGACGATTCACTGCTTTCCGGTCTGAGAGCCCCGTAGAGAAGCTGAAAATACTCGTCTCTGGAGAAAAAGGTGTCTTGGCATGTCATCCATACCCCAGCAACAACATGGTCCTGTATCAAACCTCGAAGAGGCTTCCCCGATGTCGGCACTAGGTATTGATTATCTGCATTAGCAATGAATCTGGCCTCGGCTTGAGCTACCGGGTTCTCTACAAGTGATCATGAAGAGCGATAAAATGGCACGACTGGCGAACATACGAGGGAAATGAATATTCATCTCTAGGAGAATGTCAGCGGTGAAGGAGACAAATAAATAGGATACATTTACCATCGCCATCGAAGTCGGCTTGAAAGAAGGTAGATTAGTAACAAGTACTGCGAAGTGGAGACCATGAACATTGACATACCATTGTAGGAATTACTGCATAGAAAAAGTTGTCATAAATTCAAAGAAAAAGATAGGGAACACAGATACCGACCAGTTTGCGTAATGCATGCGTATTGTTTTTTCGCCTTGAAGAATGCGGGCCCTGTGGCACATCATACTTGGCTTGTGTAGTGTTGGTTGCCGGTTCAAGATCAAAATATCGCCGTCTTGGAGGTGGCGATGTACTTTTTTATTGATAGACGGAGTTTTGGTAGAAAGACCGTTGCGTCCACCACCGTTCGCGTCCTGCGGTGTAAAAAGCATGTCAGCAATGGCTTGGCGTTGTTCCTTCGTCATTTTATCCTAACATGAGGTAGGAGCTCAGCCGACTTTAAACATACGAGAAGAAGAAGGAAGTCACCAATGATTGTAGGCGTCCATCTTCGAATTCTACCATGGTAGCGCCAGGGTAATTCTTCGGCCCATTCATCACCCATTGGCGACATTGATGAACATTTAACGGAGTGACAGGTTCTGGATACGTCAACTTCCTAGCAAAAACAGGTGGAATGCCGATCTCATTTGGCTCGATATTGACGTCAGGGGAAATGACCGAACGCGCGGCGTAGTTAACACGCTTCCCCTATATTGTCCTGAGTGAGTTAGCTCCGAGTATAGCAGCATCGCAAAACGGACCATCATGTGTTTTCGGAATAAGCCCTCCTTCTTTTCAAGGCCCTGCTTTATGCCAGAAGGAGGTAGTTTACCCTGACGAAGCGGCTGTGGATTTTTGTTACTATCGATGAAACTGTTGACATCGACTTGTAGCTGTATCAGAGATTCAAGAAGGGATCCCAGCAAACGCCTGCGCGATGCCTCATCCGCGGCCGACGTTTTTGCAGATGCAGTTGCCAGGTCAGCATTCAAATCGCGTAACCGGTATGATGTATTGAGAACTCTGGCTAAGAGCTCATTCTGAGGGTTTTCAAACAGTGTTTCCCCCATTTTTGATGGGGGTCGAAATCGTGTTGGTGGCACTAACAGCGCATCCATGAAGAATATATCAGGAGAGGCTAATGACAGCCCATGGCGCGAAAGGGGAGCAAAAGGACCATGTCGACCAAACAGAAGAGAACAGATGATTGGGCAATTTTTGAACAGATGACGAAGGTGAGCACGGCACTCCTGTGGGGGCATAACCCTCTCGTTACGTCCACGTGAAGTTTTGACTTTTCCACTAGCTGATTTAGGCAATGTGTCCTTCGGAGACTTGGATGCGGCTTCTGTTTCTTCTTCATCCGGGTAGGTTAAATCTCCTTCAGGTTCTGAGTCTGAAGAATTGTCGGCTTCTTCTAGTAAATCGTTGTCCATAGTTGACAGATATCCTGTAGCCCCCTGCTGTTGGGAACGGAGTACATCCGGGCGCTTGAGGCCGAGTGCGATATGTCGGTTTTTGTACTTCGGGGGGAGGTCATACTCAATGATCTTAGTGAAGCCCTCCTTGCGGAACGTGTAGCCATACCTATTACAACAACGTCAGGAAAGTGAGGTCGTGCAAAAAGAGATACTCACGCCCGACAGTTGTGGCACGTTTTTGAGATGGATATCTTTATAAAGTCTAGGATAAGCTCTTTTCTCGCCTGATAGACGAGTTCATTCTTGTAATGGTCGCGTTTGCTGCTCGATGCACGTCCAAGATGGATAGCGGCATAGAGTTCGACACGCTTTTCAAATTCTTCCTCGGTTTCATCTCGACTATCTTCAGTAGCACCAACACCCCGCAACCGGATTTGGATATCGTCCACGCCATGGGAAGCCTCAAGGAGACCATGCTCCAATAACCGCAGTTTAGCGACATATTTACACACCTAGACCCCAAATGATCCCTTCAGCCAGAGCAAACGATGAGAAGAAGGAAACCGCTCCCACAACAGATCGAGAGGTCTTGAATCTATGACAGAACAAACAGGTTCCACGAAGGACATTATACATGTTTGTCATGAACAGAGGATGGTAAATAGGTGAGGGTAGTTCGATGTGACCGTAATGTCCCGGGCAAGTGAAATAGTTGAGATGACATGTCGCACAACTGCATAGGGATAATTACTACAGAATTACATCTGAGAGTGGGTCGGCTTACATGTCGTGCTGATCACTAGGTCCAAGAGCTGGGTCATATAGACCGCCAATATTGGGTCTATTTAGGTCGTCGAGAAGGACCGGATTCACTATCTGTTTCACAGATATCCTGCGGACGTCTTCCGTAGAAAGGAATGAGAATGATATGCTCGAAACAGTAGAGGGAAACGAGACAGCGACGTTCATGTTGAGCGAGTGAAGAATTGCAATGTTTCAGATCTTCAGAGTCTACGGACTACGCCAGGAGCGAAATGTCCAAGCTCATCAATTTGCTTGTGGTATGCGAGGAGGAATCGACAAGCCTTCAATAAACTTTTTGCTCGCGTACACTAGTAGCTACATTTGGTCATTCTTCCAATAACATCACGTAAGACTTTCCTCCACTGGATCATCTCAGCTCAACGTTCCACTGCGTTTCACCCCCACCTTACCCTTCCCGGATTTGCTCTTCTGAGCCTCGTTTACCATTTCTGCGATTAACCTATTGTACGTCTCTGAGTCCTGTTGTAGAGCGTCCCGCATTTGAAGAAGGTATGTCAGAAGCGAAGATGCATTCGTTGTCTCGAGACGCAGATCTGCGAGGTATTTCTCCAGCTTTTTCAGTGGTAATAAGTTTAATTGATCTGCGAAATGGTCATGATACATGTTTCGAAAGTATATGGCGAGCGGAAGAACCCACCTGTGTCTAGTTTCAAAAGATTGTCTATTTTCTTTTGATCTAGCTCTGGTTTTGGGCCGAGGCTCAGCTGCGTCCCTATTGATGGTCCTGAACGTGCACACGGTTGAGGCGTGTTTGAGCGTGTCCCTGCTCGAGAATTGCTCCGGGACGGAGGAGTACTCCGGATTAGACCATTTGCGGCTCCTGGAGGAGCTGACAGGGGTCGAGTTGATATGTGCAGAGGCGGGAGGGGCTTAGCAGTGGTTTGCGGGAATATTTCATCCAGGTTAACAGGAAGCCCTAGAGAAATCAAATGTTGCTGTCGTATACGAGACCGTACCCAACTAATCGGTTCCATGAGAGGGGGCGAGTCTAATAGCGATGAATATAAGTTGCGGCTACAAAGCATGAGCACATCGGAATAGGCAAGAGAACATTCCGCGCACCTTGTTGAAGTAGTCAGTATCTGTCCAATCCCCTCGACTTGTCTGACATCTTCGTCGCGGGTTAAACTGGACAGTTTGTGCAGCCAGACTGGGCCAAGGATTTCCTCGATCTGTAGACTCAGGTCCTGGATAGAAGGCAGTGGATCTAAACGGAGGGACTTCCAGCCCGGTTGAGATAATTCTGGTCCTTGTATTCCTTCGCTGGAGGTGGTGTCTTCCTCGAAAGTGAAGTTAACATCTGAGCCCCCTACTTCGCCAAAGTCTCCAAAGTCGGCAAAATCATCATCCTGTGCAAGAGATGGCGTTTTGGATTCCAGTGGAGTGTGAAAGTCGTCGAAATCATCAAGTTGGTCATGGGAGGCGGCGGGAGAGAAAGCAGGTAATGGTGGTGGGGGAGACAACAAGGAGGGTGCTGGCGCAGGTGCACCCCAAACTGACGAATCGAAGCTGAAATCGTCGTCCAAGGATTGCCGCATTGCACTGAATTACCTGCTGCCTCGAGCGCGGATTAGAGAATGTGTATGTCGTGCGATAGGGAACGTTTATATGCTATGTTGAGATGAACAAGCTGAAGTTCGGTATATTTTGGTAGAGGACATTCTTGTCAATCGTGGTCTTTGACCGATCCCATGCCTCTAAACGTCCACACGTTTTTATTTTCGCCACCGCAGGATATCTCGCCTATTACCGCTCGCCGTGTGCATCTACGACGGCTGTACGATGTACTCCACCTTAGCATACAACGGGGCGATCTCCATCGCGCTCGCCGAGCTTGGGCAATTCTCGCAAGGTGCAAGGAAATGGACTGGAGGTCCTCGTGGATGCTCGCAATCGGGCTACTGGGCCGCTTTGGGCATCCGCCAGAAAGTATCCAAACGAAGATTGACTACCTGCGGACGATGATGCTTCATCTTTCTGAAGACGTTCGTACACGCTGGAAATACTACAGCACTCTGTCCTGCTGATTTCCTTGTCATGGTACAGAGGGAACCAATTCTATGTGAACTCGTCCACTTGTATGTCCTGGCCGGACGACATAGAGAGGCCCTCGACGAGTTGGAATTGTTCGGCTTGAAGTCTTTCACTACAAGTCATTGCTGATACATATTGACATTAGCTCTCTACCCTCATTCCCATACCGCGACAACGCTGTCCTTCACATCTACGCGGGTATATGCTCCGTCCTTGTCTCTCAGCCTGGTTCCTCAAGCGAGGTTGACGGGCAGTCAATCGACAGCGAGATGCTTGGCCGTGCTCAGATCTTTTTTGAACGTGCCAAGTCACTTGATCTAGAAAACATCGTCGTGGACTCATTGCTTGGCATGGTAAGGATGTCTCCTATAAGTGTGCTATGATTCTGTGACTTATACCACGGTAAGACCCAGAATCTGGCCCAGACTCCAGTGGTCATCCCGCAGGCCGAAGATTCCGATGACGAGGCTGATCCGCAGCTCATAGCAACAGAATCTGTTTGCGTCAAGAGATTGCGAACATGAATTTGATCTGTTTACAATACTTGGGTCTGAAACATCTATGTGGTTATAATAATACTGTATGACACACTTCAGGCATCTGAGTCTGAGCCTAGATCGATTGCGGGTACTTCTTCGTGGTCGGATTCGTCGACCAGCATCGGTGCCACATAGACCATTGATGCAGGTGCTTTTTGGGAGACTGATAATAATGGTTCAACTGGTACGGAGATGTTTTGTAATGGTAGTGTGGCAGGGAGAACAGGTGACATGGCTGCTTCCATTGGGAAATCGCCATTGCCGTCGTTCGTAGCTTGCAGGCGCGGCTCAATGGAGGGAAGCAATGCCACATCTTGTGATGGATTAAGGAGTGTTTGCTGAACCAGAGCCAAGGAGCTCTGGTTAACTGGTTCAAGATGGGTTCGCGGCGCGGAAGTGAAGGAACGTATGTCCCCATTCCCAAAAGCC